>CM024760.1:12809041-12949027 GCA_014218235.1 Colocasia esculenta
TCATGTGTCATCAAGTGCCATTCTAGTAGGGTGGGTAGGAGCCGACCACCTAATTCTCTGGCCTTGCAAACAAAATCATACATACTGGCCATTCTTGTGTTCTTAGTATACCACTCTATTGAACCACTCTTATATTTTATCCTATTTTGGTGATAACAAAACTCATGATTAACTTAAATATCATGAATATATTTAATATCTATTTTCTCGTAAATACAACAAACTATGGACTATATTTGCACATCGATTACTGTTTAAGTCAACATCGATTACATGAACATCGATTTCATTCAAAACATCGAGTCACTTAAACATCGACTTCATTCAAACATCGATTTCGGTTCAACATCGATTTCATTCAAACATCGACTTTAGTTGAACATCGATTTCACTTAAACATCAATTATCTTAAACATCGATTACGTTTCACTTAACATCGATTACGTTTAAACATCAACTCTCTTTGAACATCGATTACATTTAAACATCAACTCTATTTGAACACTGATTGTCTTTTAACTTAAACATCGACTACCTTAAGACATCGATTGCCTCTCACTTCAAATGTTTCAAAATACCTTTGGCACCCAGTGAGAATTCAAATGAATTTCTAACTCTTATATTGTCATTTATGACAAATAAAAAAGTTTTATAGCAAGCTGTCAGCAAGAAAACATGGAAGTAAGGCAAGGTATGGGCTTTTGTCAGAAGATCTTTTTAGTCTGACTCTATCTTCTGTGCCTATAGATCTAGACTTCCCTCTACACCAAGTGTCTGTTAGACAGAAGACGAAGAAAAGTAGATGAAGTAGAATATGAGCAACGGCTAGAAGAGTTCCAACGGATCTCTAACGAATCTCTTCAAGCTGCTCCATAAAAAGGAGAAGAGAAAGCAGAAGAAAAAGAAAAGAGGAAACCTAAAGATCATTCAAAGAGTGTACATCCAGTGAGCATCCAAATCCATACACATTCAAGTAAGAAAGGAAGAGAGATCGAGCCTATTCAAGTTGAAGCATTCAAGCCATCTTCCTTATTCCTCATTCTCTCTCTATGCATCATTGTAAATCTGGGGGAGAGTCTGTGAGCTAAGAGCTAGAGTTTCTTAATGTTCATCTTGTATAGCTCTCTACGTGTTCTTTCTTTTCTAAGAAAGACCTATGTCCAGCGTAGGACTGTATACAGTGTTCCTCTTCCTGTGTGAAGAGAAGGCCAGCGGGGTGCTGATGGTTCTGTCCAGCTGTGGGACTGTACACACTGTTCCCTTGGGTTAAGGGAAGAACTAGTAGGGTTGGTGTCAACAGAACTGCACTGGGGTTTGTTCCAGGAGGGTGGCTTCTTGACCTATAACAGAAGTGAGTTTCCTTTCTACTCGGAAAGGAAGAGGACCAGCGGGGTGCTAGGGGTTTGTATATCCTTGGGGGGATTGTACCCTGGTTAGTGAAATCCCAAGATTGCTTGGGGACTGGACGTAGGTCTTCTATTGAGAAGTACCGAACCAGAATAAAATTTATGTGTTCTTGTGTGATTGTTCAAATTTGCTTCAGCACTGCTACTCTATCTTCGCACACAACTACATTCACTAATGGAACTTTTCAAGTGGTGATTTTTGTGTTTTAGTTTCAGTATTTCTACAGCTATTCTATTCACCCCCCCCCCCCCTTAGAAAGCTTGCTGCCATATCAACCGTCTGCAGGCCAACACACTCATCCACGAATAATGTTCTTGATTTGGATAGAGATTTTTCATATTCGTTCTTCTTCAGCCAGTCTTCCTTAAGGATCTGAGCAATATATTCTTCTAAACCTATCATTGGTAGTCCAAGCAACCTTTAGCATCATGTTGAGAAACAACATCTCAAGGTAGAAGGCCTTGGACTTTGCAAATTTGATGAACTCATTCCTAAAAAGAGGAAGGACTTGAGTTTAACGAGGGTCAGAAAGGAGAACTTCTGGCACACATCCAATCCTTGATCCTATAGATTTCCTTTAAATCTTGTTCCACAATATGCTCCATTACTGTTACATCCTAGTCACACTCTTCCTTTGTCTCTTGAGGACTGGGGACGATTGCTTGATTGCTATTAGGGGTGTCAGAAAATCGGATCGGGTCGGATCCCTTTGATCCAAACCCGGATTTGGAACCAGCAGATCCGAATCCGACCCGAATCTGAAACTAGTCAACATTTCGGATCCGATTACATTTTCGGATCCGGATCCAAATCTGGATCTTATTTGTGATAGTTCAATTTTAAAAAAAATAAAAAAATTTATTAAAATTTTTTTAAAAAATATAATAGAAAATCCTTTAAAAAATTTAAAATTTCAGGGACACTCAACATGATATTTTGGATCTAGATCTGGATCCAGATCCCACATGTAACTTAATTACTTCTGTAAATACAATAAAAATTTAAAAAAAAACAAAAAATCAAATATAGTAAATGTTGAACACTCTTATATTTTACCCTTATATTTTGGTGATAACAAAACTTATGATTAATTAAATATTATTAAAAAATATTAATATCATGTTTTCCTAATAAATATAAATTTATGGTATTTTGGTGATAACAAAACTTGTGATTAATTAAATATTAAATATATTTAATACCATGTTTTTTAATAATAAATTAAATATCATATTTTCTAATAAATATACATTTATGGCATTATTGTTATGTGATTTGCACTAAAAAGATAATCGATGTCCATTCAATATACATCGATTTTAGCTCACAAGTGCTACATCGATTCGCTCTCATAAGGATTCACTCTCACATCGATTCGCTCTCATAAGGATTCGCTCTCACATCGATTCGCTCTCACATGGATTTGCTCTCATAAGGATTTGATAAGTGACTCTCACAGGGATTTGCTCTCACATGGATTTGCTCTCACATGGATGTGCTCTCATAAGGATTTGATAAGTGAAACATGGATTCGCCTGTAAAACATGGATTTCAACATGGATTTCACTTAAACATCGATTTCTTTTTATTTCAAAATATTTTTTGGCATCTAGTGGAAAAGTCAAATATTCTTGATTTGCGTAATCCTCTATCTTTCTAACAGGAGATCTTTTTGCTTATCTCTCTAGATTTCTTCTTTCCAGCCAACAAAAAGGGGATTACTTACTACTTCTGGGTGGCAACAGGAAACATAGAGGTATGAGCCTTTTTGACAGAAACACTCTTTTATCTAAACACTTTCTTCTATTTTACAGACCTCGTAGACCACAAAATATCATAAGAAAGAGAAGATGAGCAACGGCTAGAACTCCAATGGATTTGTTTAAAGCTACTCATATAAAAGATAAAGTAAGGCTGAAGAAGAAGCAAGAGCTTACTGAAGATCTTTGAAGGAGTGTGCATCCTGTGAGGAACCTCAACTCCACATACACTCAAAGAAAGAGAGAAGAGCTCGAGCCAAATCAAAAGAAGCCTTTCATAGCAGAAGTCTTCCACGCTTTCAAGCCTTCCTATCTTCACTCTCTCTCTGTGATCATTGTAATTCTTGGGGAGAGTCTTTTGTTGAGAGTTTCTGGGTCAAAGTTCATTCTTGTAGAACTCTCATCCTTGTTCTTTCTTTTCTAAGAAAGATTTATGTCCAGCTGTAGGACTGTATACAGTGTAGAACCTAGCTAGGGGTTTGTGTCTAGCAGAACCGCACTGGGGTTTGTACCAGGAGGTTGGCTTCTTGACCAATAAAAGAAGTGGGCTGCCTTCTTGCCCGGGAAAGAGAAGAAGACCAGCTGGGGTGCTGGGTGTTGTATTGTCTTTGAGGGGGACTGTAACCTTGGTTAGTAAAATCATAAGAGGTTGCTTGGGGACTGGACGTAGGACTTCCATGTGAGAAGGGCCGAACCAGAATAAATTCCTTGTGTCCTCTGTGTGATTATTTATTTGCTTCCGCACTGCTACTCTCTATCACACTCAACTAACCAAACTTTCAAGTGTTAATTTCTGTGTTTAAGTTTCTATTTCAGATTTCAGAAAAACCTATTCACCCCCCCCCCCTCTAGGTTAGCTTGCTGCTGTACCAAAAGGGCCAACAAGTAGTATCAGAGCGAGGTTCTCTGATCAATCAAGAAGATCCAATGATCTTAGAGAAGATCCATGGCAGCACACGGATTTGTTGAAGGTCAATCAGTCATCAAACCTCCACTCTTCGATGGAGAAGACTACCAATACTGGAAAATGAGAATGGAATGCTTCATTCGACGCACAGACTTGATCTGTGGCAGGTAATAGAGGTTGGTGATTTTGTTGTTGTTCTACTGAAGGTACTACTGCCATTACAGTAGCTGATAAGAATACGTTATATCTAAACTTTAAAGCTAAGAACTATTTATGTTGTGCTTTATCCAAAAAGAAATTTATTAGAGTTTCTGCATGTAAATCTGCAAAAGAAATGGGATAAACTGCAGATAACCTATGAAGGAACAGATAAAGTAAAACAAACTAGGATAGATATTCTTGTATTACAATACGAACATTTAAAATGCTTCCAAATGAAAACATTACTACTATGTATAATAGATTTTCAAGCATAGTAGTAGGTTTAAATTCTCTTAGTAAAACTCTTTCTAATGAGGAAATCGTTAGAAAGATACTTAGGTCTTAACTCTTTCATGGACACCTAAAGTAACTGTGTTGAAGAAGTCCATGACTTAACCAAACTTTCTATTGATAACTTAATAGGTTCCCTCATGGCACATGAAATTAATATGGAGCGTCTATCTGAAAGCTCATCATAGAAAAAATGTACTAATGCTCTCAAAGTTGCAGCTGCTCCTTCCACTTCTTCTTCTTCTAGTTCCAAAAATGTAGATTCTGAAGACAGTGACGTAGATGATGTACTGTCCAAGCTTCAGAAAATTCTCAAGAAGAAGAAAAATGGATCAAGAAGGATTCAAAAGAAAGGAAAAAAGAGAAAGAACCAGTCTGCTATGAATACAGAAAACCTGGACATCTAAGACCAGATTGTCCTAAACTCAAGAAGACTGGTCAACCAGAAAAATCCAAGAAGCAGCACAAGAAATTCAAAAGAAAAGCTATGGCGGCTGCTTGGGAAAATGATGAAGCCACAACCTCGAATCATCAAGCTCTGAATAGGAGAAAGAGCAAGTAAGTCTAGCCCTCATGGTAGTACTAGATGAGGTACATTCTAACTCATCTTTTGATTCTTGCACAGATTCAGGATCAGAATCTGAAGATCTAGAACAAGTTTTAATGAACTTATGATAAACACAAGGTTGTAAATGAATTAAAAAATATCAAGAGCAACCTTACTTGTTTGGAAAACACTAATTCTGATCTTAAATCAGAAATAGAACAATTGGAAAAACAATGAAGGAAAGTAAAGATAATAATTCTCTTTGATGAAAATTAAGAAGCAAGGATAATGAAAAATTAGAGTTACAGAAAAATTGAAAACTCTAACTGAAGAAAATTTTATTTAAAAGAATCAGTTAGAAAATAACTAAAGGAAAAACATCTTTAGCCCTATGCTTAAAAGGGTCAAAATCTGGAAATAATAAATAAGGTCTGGATACAAACCTCCTGAAAAAGGAAAACAAGTCATAATTCCTGAAAATTATCAATTACCAAACTTTGTAAAAGAACCAAGATGCCTCAGAAAAAGGCCCCTGTAAAGGAAAAGGTTTCCAAAAATTGTGTTCTAAACAAACATTACAAAGATAATAGGAACTGCAAAATAAATTATTCATCATGTTCTCATTGTAATAAATTAGGACACACAGTAAACACCTGCACAACAAGGCACCTAGTATGGATCCGAAAGGATATTTTCATGCATCTAACCATCAAGGACCCAAAAAGACTTGGGTACCTACTTCTGAATAAGTGTTGTAGGATAGCCTTGGAGCATTAGGAACAAAGGATGCTCAAGGCACTGATGACTGCCAGCTCTTCATCCAATTCATATCTGAAGAGGGAGTAGTCACTAATTTATTTTTAAATTTCAGTATTACTAAAACTATTTACAAGTCTCATTCAGGTGGAGTCTCTCATTCAGGGGGAGCACAGACTAAGGGGCAGTATTCATTAAATGTCAATTATTGTTGAACCCCTCAATGGTAAGAAATTTTCACAAAGGGGAGAGAATGCATGGTAAGATCATTCCTTTTTTGTTAGTGACAAAAAGGGGGAGAATAGCATTATCTATGAATTTTCTGTATTTTCTATGCTTTAAGTATTTTTGTCAGAAAATTCTATAAATTTTGTTATCACCAAAAAGAGAGAGATTGTTCAACCACTCCTATATTTTACCCTTATAATTTGGTGATAACAAAACTTATGATTAATTAAATATTATTAAAAAAAATATTAATATCATGTTTTCCTAATAAATATAAATTTATGGTATTTTGGTGATAACAAAACTTTGTGATTAATTAAATATTAAATATATTTAATACCATGGTTTTTAATAATAAATTAAATATCATATTTTTTAATAAATATACATTTATGGCATTATTGTTGTGTGATTTGCACTAAAAAGATAAATCGATGTCCATTCAATATACATCAATTTCAGTTCACAAAGTGCCACATCGATTCGTTCTCATAAAGATTCACTCTCACATCGATTCGCTCTCATAAGGATTCACTTCATAAGGATTCGCTCTCACATCGATTCGCTCTCACATGGATTTGCTCTCACATGGATTTGCTCTCATAAGGATTTGATAAGTGACTCTCACATGGATTTGCTCTCATAAGGATTTGATAAGTGAAACATGGATTCGCCTGTAAAATATGGATTTCAACATAGATTTACTTAAACATCGATTTCTTTTTCTTTCAAAATATTTTTGGCATCTAGTGGAAAAGTCAAATATTCTTGTTTTTGGCATCCCTGTTTTACCGAATATTACAATACCTTTACTAGGGGAAACTTTCAGGAAAACTAAGTCCCCAACTTCGAATTGAAGTGGTCTTCTCCGGTTATCAGCATAGCTCTTATGCCTGCTCTGAGCAGCCTGCAATTTTTCTGTGATAAACTTCACTATTTCTGTAGTTTGCTGAATCAATTCAGGGCCCACTATTTGCCTTTCACCTACTTCATGCCAATTCAGTGGTGTTCTACAAGGTCTTCCATATAAAGCTTCATACGGTGCCATCCCAAGACTGGTATGGTAACTATTATTATAAGCAAACTCAACCATACTCAAATGGTGCTCCCAGCTACCTCCCCATACTAAACAACATGCTCGCAACATATCTTCAATTGTTTGGATAGTCCTCTCTGTTTGACCATCCGTTTGAGGGTGGTAGGCGGAGCTATATTTCAGCTCAGTACCAATTACCTTCTGTAAACTTCTCCAAAAACCAGAAGTAAACCTTGGATCTCTATCAGATACAATAGTCTTCGGAATACCATGCAGTGGAATAATTCTATCCGCATAAATCTTCGCTAACCGATCCACTGTCCAAGACATACTTACTGCCACTAGCCTGCATACTTTGGTTAATCTATCAACAAACACCTATATTCCATTATGTCCTGAAGCTGTTCTTGGTAAACATGTCACAAAGTCCATAGCAATATCATCCCATTTCCACTGTGGAATGGGCAATGGTTGCAATAGACCTTCAGGTTTCTGATGCTCTGCCTTGATCTGTTGACAGATTGCACACCTTGCAACAATTCAGCTATTTCTTTTTTCATATGAGGCCACCAAAAGTGCTTCTTCATATCCTGGTACATCTTGGTACTACCTGGATGGATAGTGTACCTGGACTTATGAGCTTCTTCTAATACTCGCTGCTTTACTTCATTTTCTACTGGTACAAACAACCTGCCTCTGAGTTTAACCACACAATTATTGTCAATGGTAACTCCTTCCATTTTCACAATTTCAGTTAAATTCACATCTGCTCTTTGAGCTTCCACAATCTGCCAATACAATGACGGCTCTATAGCACTACTGGCTAGTATTGCCCGTCGTTGACTGCTTGGCACATACAAGGAGTTCTTCATTACTTCCTCATACAGCTTCCATTCTCTTATCATCATTCGACTTACATATGCCTTTCTACTTAAGGCATCTGCCACCACATTGGCCTTACCTGGATGGTAAGCCAAACTGAAGTCATAATCCTTCAAATACTCCACCCATCTACGCTAACGGAGATTTAAATCTTTTTGAGAAAAGATATATTTCAAACTTTTATGATCTGTAAAGATTTCAAATCTCTCGCCATATAAATAATGCCTCCATATTTTCAAGGCAAACACAACTGCTGTCAACTCTAAATCATGAGTGGGGTAATTCTCTTCTGCTGGTTTTAATTGCTTGGACGCATAAGTTATTACTTTACCATACTGCATATGCACTGCGCCAAGCCCTCTTCTGGATGCATCTATATACACCACAAAACCACCATTTCCTACCGGTATTGTCAGTATTGGAGCCGATGTGAGTCTTTTCTTTAATTCCATAAAACTTTTCTGACATTAACCGGACCACACAAATGGCACACCCTTTCTGGTTAATTTAGTCATGGGTGCTGCAATCTTAGAAAAATCTTGTATGAAGCGCCTATAATAACCTGCCAGCCCTAGAAAGCTTCTAATCTCAGTTATTTTCTTAGGCACTTCCCACTTCAACACCGCTTCTATCTTACTTGGGTCCACTGTTACTCCTTTAGCTGAAATGACATGACCCAAAAATTGAATTTCTTTCAGCCAAAATTCACACTTACTAAATTTGGCGAACAACTGATTATCTCTCAACAATTGCAAAGTAAACCTCAAATGAGCAACATGCTCCTCTTCAGATGCTGAATAAATCAGAATATCATCGATAAAGACCACAATGAATTGGTCTAAATATGGATGAAAGATTCTGTTCATCAGATCCATAAAAGCTGCAGGAGCATTGGTTAGCCCAAACGGCATAACCACAAACTCATAATGGCCATATCGGGTTCTGAATGCTATTTTATCTATATCTTCTTCTCTGATCCTTAACTGATGGTACCTGTAGACTGCGTTTTCCTTCGCCTTTTTAGGGGGGGACGAAGAACACGGTTCACAAAGAAAAAGCGGAGAAAAATGACGAAAAATGAAAGACAAGGATCGTGATCGCCAGGTACTTTTCCTAAAAAGCACCAAAAGTAGGGACAGGTAGGAAAAGAGGTGATGTGTACCTTTTTTTACCCGTAGAAAAGAAGCGGGATGTGTGGGGCGGGTTCTTTCCTCCTCCTCCCACCGGCCGGCCGGCGAAGGAGATTCAGCTCGGGTACCTGGGACAAAAGACAACAAAAAGGACAACGGGATTAGCCCGGAATGTGCAGTAAATGAATCTAGACAAATAAAATAACAAAGATGAAAAAGGGGGAGAACACACCTTTTGGGTGGTCTTTAAAACCCCTAACTAAAAGGTATGATGTGTGTGCATGCATGTAATGTGTAAAATGCAAAAAGGGCAACGTAGGGCCCAAAAGGAAAATGGAAAAGGACCACGAGGGGTCCGGAAGGAAGAAAAGGGGGTGCTTCCCCGAGGTAGCCGGACGGCGTAACGGCACTGTGGAGGGCAAACGAGAGGAGGAAGACGACGATGGCGGCGATGGAGAGCTCGCGAGAGACGGAGACGAGGACGGGGATGGCGAGGAAGCAGACGGCGTCGAGCAGGGCTCCGCCGGAAGAACTCCCCTCCCTCTCTCTCTAAAATCTCTCCCTTTCTCTCTCTAAAACCCCTCTCTCTCTCTCTCTAAAACCTCACTCTCTCTCTCTAAAACCCCCGCTCTCTCTCTAAAACTCCCTTGGCCAAAACCGAATGAAAGCCCCGCTTTGGAAAGAAGGCTGCTGGTTGAGTTTTTAGGTTCTGGGTCAAAATCGCGTCCAGGACAGTCGCCGCTTTTAAGAAGGTCGGTTCGATAAGTGCGAATTGCTGAACCGCCTTAAAATCACGTCCAGTACTGGGGACGCGATTTAGACTCGCATGGTTTCGAGGCAATTGACCCGTGAGTACGCTGTCAGCCGACGGGACGTTGATTTGACTTTTCTGAATTGCGTCCACTGAAGTGGACGCCTTTTAATGTTCTTCTAAGAAATGCGTCGACCGGAACGGACGCGAATAAAGAGTTAGGTCGGCGACTGGTTTAGCGACGGAACATCGACGGAATAGCAACGGAATAGCGACAGAATGCTCATGAATCGCGTCCACCGAAACCGACGCCTCTCAATGTTCTTCAAGAAATGCGGCGACCAAAGTTGCCGCGAATTAAGAGGCGGTTCAGCGACAGAATATTTTGGTCATCGCTAATCCGTCACTGATTGGCGACAGATTAGCAACGGAAATTTGACCGTCGCTACTCCCTCGCTGAATGACTACTGCGTGCCTGGCTATTTTGTATCGCTAATCCGTCGCTGATTGGCGACAGATTAGCGACGGAAATTTATCAGTCGCTGTTCCGTCGCTGAGTGACCATTTGCGACCAGACCCCTCCTAGGGGAAGCACCAAAGAAAAATGGATGAAATTCAGAAATATCGGAAAGACACTCTTTCAGGGCAAAATGAGGATCATTTTGGGCGTTACAGCGCAACTCGAAAATTTGCCGGCGATGGGAAAATTCGCGTGTCTACAGTACCCTGATCTCAAATCAATTTTAGAGAACACATTTGCTGACTGCAATTGATCAAACATATCATCCATTCTCGGCAACGGGTACTTATTCTTAATGGTTACCTCATTCAACTTCCTATAATCAATACACATGCGGAAACTCTCATCTTTCTTTCTTACAAACAACACCGGTGCTCCCCACGGGGAGTGACTTGGCCTAATAAACTCTTTCTTCAATAATTCTTCTAACTACTTTTTCAACTCCTTAAGTTCTGCCGGTGCCATCCGATATGGTGCCTTAGAAATCGGCATGGTACCTGGTAGCAACTCAATGGTAAAGTCCACCTCTCTGTGTGGAGCTAAACCAGGCAAATCTTCTGGAAAAATATCAGCAAATTCCCTAACCACGGGAACTGACTCCACTGACTTACTAGTCTCTATTAGACTCACTGAAGCTAAATAAGCCACACACCCTGCATTAACCAACTTTCTAACTCTAATTGCAGAAATTACAAACTTAGAAATATGAAAAGGCATACATTGATATTCAAATACTGACTCATTAGCATGACAGAATCTGATCCTTTTCTTTCTGCAATCTAACATCGCTCCATAAGCCTCAAGCCAGTCCATTCCCAAATAATATCATAATCCGTTAACTACAAAACATATAACTGACCAGGCATCTGGTTCTTTCCAATCACAACAGGAGCTTCATCTATGTAGCTCGAAGTGAGCATAAACTCACCAGAAGGAACCTCCACTACCAACTCACAAGACTTTTCTTCCAAAGGATAAGTCATACAATTCAGGAATTCTTTGGAAATAAAAGAATGAGAAGCACCCGAGTCAAATAAAACTCTTGCTGAATAATCATAAATAGGTATAGTACCTTCTATCATATTTGATACCTCAGCTTGAGCATGGGTGATAGCCAAAACCTGGCCCCTACCTCGCTGCTGCGGTGCTCCTATACCACGACCT
The DNA here is from genome assembly GCA_014218235.1 of Colocasia esculenta. NCBI lineage: Eukaryota > Viridiplantae > Streptophyta > Magnoliopsida > Alismatales > Araceae > Colocasia > Colocasia esculenta. The sequence goes on from CM024760.1 coordinate 12,820,622, forward strand.
GCCTGAGGCTGCTGAAACTGCTGCTGCACACCTCTTCCATACCCATACTCTCTCGGATAGGGACAATTGCGGATCAAATGCCCCGGCTGGTTGCAATTGTAACATCTGTAACCCGGTGGAACAGTGGGCTGCCTGGCAGTACTCTGCTGCGACTCTTCCACTTCTGGCCTAAACCACGGCCCTGCTGAAACTGCTGGCGACCTCCTCCTCTTCCTTTGCCTTTGAATATTTGCTTCACTTTCTGACCCTATTTGCCAAAACCTGAGGAAGAAGGTCCTGCTGGTGCCTTACCCTTACTTACTCCTACTGATTGCTGAGGTAGCCGAAAACTACCTGAACCTGACCCACTTGCCTGACGAGCCTGAATAGACCTCTCAAGTGTAGCTGCTCTCTGGGCTGCCTCCTCAACTGATCTACACATTAACGATATCACCGCATTCTGCAACTCTTCTCTCAAACCCCGAATAAAATACTCAACTAACATAGCATTATCTGATACTACATAAGGTGCATATCGGCTTAATGCCATAAACCGCATCTGATATTCCAAGACTGAGGTATTACCTTGCTGAAGTGTCCGGAATTGCTCTCTTTTCGCTTGTTGCACTTGAAGTGGAAAGAATGTATCATTAAATGCTTCAAGAAATTCCGGCCAGCTAATAACCTCTTCTGTCCTACCTGCAAAGGTGGTCTGCATCTTCAAACGCCACCATTCTTGTGCAAAACCTCTCAACTGATAAGTAGCCAACACAACTCTGTCTACTATTGGACACCTCATGGTCGTAAAGACCCTCTCAATCTCATGAATCCAATGCTCAGCTGAGTCTGGATTTGGTCCTCCTGAGTAAGTAGGCGGTTGCAATCTCAAAAAATTTTCAATCTGCAATACTGGTTCTTCCGCTGCTAATACTGGTGATGGTGGTACGGGTGCTACAAAAGGCACCTCCACTCTTGGCGGTGGCGGAACTGGAGCTACAGGTACAGTCCCTCCAACCCCAGGTGGTACTGCAGCCGGCGGTACCGGCGCCTGCTGATCCATCCTCACCCGAATATCGGTAAGACTCTCCCAAATCCTCTCAATCATACGCTGAGTGGACTCTTCAGGGTCTTCTCATCCACCACCCTAGTCTCTCCTATCAGCCATCTCAGATTCCTACACAAATAAGACAAATCCTTAGAAACCAAGGCCAACTACCAACATGTACCAGTTCTGAAATAAGGCTATGTAACCTTCTAGTTCCCTTATATTTACACGGATCTTGCTCTGATACCAACTGTGACGGAACGCCTCGTCCAAGCTGTTAAACCGATAACAGACTTGACCCGAGTCCGTCTCCCGCGAACGGGCCGGAGCCTCGCAAGGGATTTTATACTCAAGTCCGTGGAAACACAAAGGAACACACCATTTCATATATATATTTCACAAGTTTACATAGCCATATTTCACAAAAGGAAAGAAAGTACAAGAGCCTGGGGCATACCCCGAGGTACAACTGGTACAACTAAAGGAAAAAGAACTACTCTACTGGAGGCGCTGGCCTAGCTCCACTGCGACGCGGCTCCGAACTGGACGATGGTAAAGAAACCTCCTCCTCGCCCTCACCTGTGGGGAGTAGGGGTGAGCCTCACTAGTTACTGGCTCAGTAGGGAACTCCTCCGACACCGAGCAAAACCAACACAGGTACGAAGGCAGTAAACTACGCTAGCAATTTATAGAACAGTTAAGCAGGATATTAAAGCTGTAAATATACTTACCGCTTGCCGACTATGTAAAGCAACTGTAATAAATAAACGGCAAAGCTCAAACACATGTACGACCTAAAGTAGAGACCGCCACACTCGAGCCACGTGAACTGGTTCGCGACACCAGCAACTGACTCGGACAAACAAACACAGGTCTACCTCTCAGTCTCGCAGCCACGGACGAAAGGTCCAGCTGCCGCTCCACGTGAAAAGGTCAAGTAACTGTGGAGACCAACTAAACACCACACCTGCAGACCACGTGGTCGCAGGCCCATGCCTGACATCTCTAGGGACCCTGGCCTGGGCTCTCTAGAGTGAGGCACTGGAAAAGGACTAGCTGGGGACCAGTGTCGACTACTGGTGTCCGTGCCCCCAACTAAGAGCACGCCACAAGTGACTAGAAACAAACACAAGAGTCACTGTCCCATTGTCGCCTTTCCCTCAGCCGGACGTACAACTCAAACTAAGGAGTGAGGGTGTCCAGGTCAGACGACACAGACCTCGACGGTACAGCACAAGTACCGGGACAAAGCCCAGAGCTAACAGTCAGGCTCACAGAGAACCTGGGGCACCCAACTAGAGAGGTAACCATGGTAGGCGTCGTACTACCTGCCACTCGCACTAAACCACGTGCACGCCGCACAAACCACGTGAAACCTTACGCAAATCTTGTGCGCTAGCAGTTCACTATAAATAAACTCCACGTAAACACGTAAAGAACATGTAAGGAACTGGCTAACTGCGTAACCTGTATGCTAGCCTCAGAAGCCATGTGCTCCCAGAGCACCACAAGTGCCAATGCACTGCTTATTATCACTAATCATATTGCAAGACGGTATTTGAACAAGAACACGTCGGCGGCAACATCGATTGTCGTCGATGGAATATAGACGGTGATGATTCTTGCCGTTAATAGTAAGTAAGCGACCACATCCTGGCCGTTTACTCAAGATTAACGGCTAGAAACCTAGCCGTTTATCTCCAACTGAAGAACCTAGCGTCAACCGATGTTGACGCCAAGATCTTCAGTACTTAGCCCCCAGAACGGCTCCAGCCGATCACTCGGGCAATCTAACCCTACATACACCTGCATATCGAGGGAAAACTCTCCCTCTCAACTCATGCCATCCATATCACATCGGAAATACGCGATCCATTACATGAATAGACTAAAACTCCTAAAATCCCAACATGGATATCCCCACCCAAAACTTGAATCCAGCATAAAATCTAAGCAACAAATACATAGCAATCAATGAAGGGGAGGGGTTAAGGGGTTGTATCCCTACCTCTGGACACGCTAGAACCACCCAGAACACCCTAATCCACGCCAAGTCCCCCGAGAGCTCCCACGCGAATCACACTCCAATTCAGCATTCCTTGCTTAAATCGTCGCAGCCACACGTACCACGATCTTCCCACAAGCTCTCTTCAGTCTCCGAAAGTAGTAGAGAAGCACAGGGGTGAAAGTGGAGAGATGGAGAGGGAGGAAAAGATGAAAGGGCTGTTCACGGGTTGCCCTAATTTACACAGGTCGCACAAATAGACGTCAACATAGGCTGCCGCCAAACAAACCGCCAAGGATAAACGTCCAAATCTCCTGCCATCTAATTCATGAAGTAGACGTCACCCCCGATGGACGCCAACCTAAGTCAACGACCATTCCCTGGCCGTCAACCCATAATCAACGGCAACCCCCCTTGACGTCACCCAAAGACCCATTAAGGATCCAATACAAGCCCACACGTACTCAACACAAACCACATTGGCCTCACAATGGCCACCACAACCACTATACACAGGATCTATGAGGATCCGAAAACCCGCGATGTTACACCCCCCCTCTAGGTTAGCTTGCTGCCGTACCAAAAGGGCCAACAGTAAACATAACATTTTTGGATTCAGATCCCACCTCTACAATTAATCATACCATTAACTACAATATGTAGTCGCATATACGACCATAAGATCTCACATGTGCAGCCACAAAACAATCCCATATGAGTGCAAAATAGAACATATACAAGAACATATTTAATACCACAGACATGTCATGTGGAAGCATAAAACACCACCACACAATCCCATTGTAATATCCATCTATATTCGATAAGCGCAAAACATCATGTCTGGCGGGCCACAAGAGTTTTTATAAAACACCACCTTGCAGCATAACCCTGGAAAAGAGTAATAAATTTGTTGAAACTTTCACACAACCGAGGTTAGATTTGTTGTAAAATGAGGTCATTTGTCTTCAAATATTTTTTTTGAAAAGTATTTTGTCTTCAAATATGATTTGGCACCTGGAAGCATCCACCAAAACCTGCACATCAAGATAAAATAGATATGTCGTTTCATCAAGTAGATAATAAATTTAGAATTTTAAAAATATCACTCAAAGTTTGATACACACCTGAAAAATGGATAGTTAGCTTGGTCTCATCTTTTTTGCTTTTTTCTGTCACAATCCTTTACGCCAACTGAAAGATAAGTTACCAATTGAATCATGAACAAAAACAATAAAATGAGGGGAAACGTTTCACTAAAACATGTGGTTTACTAGAATGGTTAAACAATTTGAGGGAGGCAAACCTCCCTTCTATGGATTTTTTTTTTTTTTTTTGCTACATGAGGTTACCTAGGGGAGGTATATCTTATATCATCTTACATCTTTTTCATTTAAAATCTGATCATTACATTTTTATGAACTTTTATGTATGACAATATTGGGGAGTCTATCATGTGTGAAGTGTGTACTTAATTGCTTTCTTCTCAGGTGAAGAGGGATCATGGCAAACTAGATGAGGGTAAATCTAGGCAAACAATACCCCAAATATTCATCCAAGCATGAAAGCACCAATTTTTTCCCTTTGTTTTTCCTATTCCAGTTATGTATGATGAGACATTGAATGGAGAAATTCTTTTGATGGCTTGTTGATCTCTACTTTGATTACATTGGAACTTGTCTATTCTTGTTCCTCCACTTCAGTGGAATATTTTGCCAGTGGCATCAAGTCGGGCCTTTGTGTCTAACAGTTATGCATAAACCAAGCTCTTCCTTGTTGAAATTATGTGGCTTATTTGGACCTCCATTTTGATGACAGGCTTTCCTCATCCAGTTCACACAACAACCCTTCTCTTTGTAACAGCTTGCACACTTTACTAAATCAGTGCAAGAGTGTACTATTTCACTATCAAGTAGATGACACTACAACTTGTATTAAACCAAAAGGCTATGTGGAAATTTATGAGTATATAGATGGGACAAATCACAAAAACTCTGTTCATGAATGCACCAAGATGGTGTTACTAGCCTTTCCTAGAAAAACCAAAGGGAGAAGAAGGTATATTTAATTTAAGAATGAGTTTCTTCCACCATAACATCATAGACCAAATTAAAGAAGATCCTTGCACTCTTCTTTCCCCAAATAGTCCAAAGTATATCATGAAGTGTCAGCCACTAAACTCTGCAGTTGCCCTTGATGCCAAAGAGAAATTGCATACGATTAAAAAAGGGAAATCGATCAAAAAGGGGAGGGTCTTTACTGTCACATGCATGCTCTATTAGAAAGATGATGTGTCTTACCAAAGTTGGGATTTACCTACACAGAAAGTTCAAGTAAAAGTAAATGTAAGACAAAGAAGGTTCTTACCAGAAAAAAAAAGAAATAAATCTAGTTCAAAAATAAAAAAAATAGCTTACCTAATGAGAAGCTGAAGAAAACACAAATGCATCACTACAAGGAACTTCAAGTATTTCATCCTCATTCTCATCAGTGATCTTACTACTTGCAAAGATAGATGAAAGAGCATCCTCCTCTGAAATATCGAATGAAGAAACATCATCCCGAAGCCAATTTTCAGTGCATATCAAGGCTTGGACAGTAGTAGCATCTAAGGAACTTCTATATTTGTTTAGTACCCTACTGCCAGTGCTGAAAGCTGATTCTGATGCTACGGTTGACTCTGGAATAGCCAACACATCACGAGCCATACGTGAAAGTAAAGGATACTTTAAAGAGTTGCTTTTCCACCACTTCAAAATATCAAAATCATCCTCTAGTTTTGTTGGTTCTTCCAAATAAACATCTAAATCAATCTTTTCTGATGAAAGCAAAGAAGACTATTGAAGATATTGGCCAAACTCCATATATATAGATGTCAATACACTTCTTGAGGAGGAGCCAACCCTTCTCTTTGATATACTTGCCATAGAAGATACATTAAGGCTTCTACTCTCAGATGAGTGGTCAGACCTTCTAGTGACATATGTATCATAAAAACGTTGCAATCCCATTTTTACCTCCTCTATTTTCTCTTCGGCTTCATCACCATAAATCTTTTCAAAAAAATATCTCACCATAAACATCTTAAATCATGGATCTAAGATTGTGGCAATTGTAAGAAGTGTGTTTGTTTTTCTCTAATATTTGTCAAACTTCAAAAGCATCTGTGAAGCCATTAAAGAAATAAATGATTCATCATGAACAGACCATTACTTCAAAGAGACATGAATTATACAAATATCTCCAAAAAAATAGATTAGAAGTTGGAAACTTGGTCCCTGAGAGTCTCTCTGTCACCTCATAAAAGATACTTAAACATTCAATAACAAGCTTAATATTTTTCCACTCATTGACTTAAACTGCATAAGGATAAGATGAATCATACAACTATAAGCATGAAAAGACATTTCCAAATTCTGTAGCCCTCTCTAGCATTAGATACGTAGAATTCCATCTCGTGGACACATCTAAAATGAGAGACTTATTAAGACTTACTTCAAATCATGCAGCTTTCTTGAATTTTCTTTTCTTTGCTGCGAAGACTTCACATATTTTACGCTTTTGGGTATTTTGAAAATGACTTCCTCAACATCCTTCAATTCATCTTGAACAATTAAATTAAAGATGTGAGCGCTACATCGTAGATGAAACCATGACCCATCGAGAGGCAAACACTGAGTAAAAGTTGGATCATTAAGTAACATCTTAACTGCTTTGTTGTTAGCACTTGAGTTATCTAACACAATTGAAAATATTTTCTTATGGATATTCCACTCCAACAACTTGTCAAGTAAAACTTTTGTTAACACTTTGTGGCTATGAGGTGCCTCAACATATTCAAAGTTGAGAATTTTCTTCCTCAAATTCCAATCATTATCTATGTAATGACATGCTAAACACATATAGCCATCATTGCCAATGGAAGTCCACATATCTGATGTCAAACTGACTCGGCAACTGAGACTCTCAAGTGAGAAGAACATTTTCTTTTTCTCTTTTGTATACAACTTTAAGCAATCTAACTTAACTGTGTTACAAGATAACAACTGAAGCTCAGATTGAACATTCTTTAATAAATGATGAAAGAATGCATGCTCAATCATAGCAAAAGGATATTGATGAACAATGACCATCTTTGCAAAATCTTCTCTACTCTTCTCATTATCAAATACAAAAGGGGGATTTTCAAATTCACCTCCACCAACTATGGGCTCTGTCTCTCCCCTACTTTTTTCAATGCTTGAGTCTTAGGACAACGCATAACATGATTATTTAGATGCTTTGTTCCACTTGAACTATTGCCAACTAAGTGCTTTTGACAATAACGACAAATGGCAACAACACTCCCATCTTCATTTATGACCCTTTCAAAATGTAGCCAAACTTTTGATCTTAACTTTTTTCCTTTTTGTACACGTCCACTAGAAGATTGTGTAACACTAACATCTATATTCTCCGCCATAGTTTCAAATCAAAATAGTAAACGAGTTTAGAGACCGACAATTTCGGTTTCAATTCGATCACTAAATGAGCCAGTGACCGAATAGTGACTGAAATTGTCGGTGAAGAATTTTTTGTCACAATTCTGTGACCGAAAAATTTTGGTCACTAAGTGTAGTACCCCGGAAAATCTATTAATTAAAAATTATGGATAAATTGAAATTTTATCAATTAATAAATTCAACCAGTTAAAAAGGTACGCATTATTATCACGTGCGTATAAACCCATATAAAAATTCCGTAAAAATAATAGTTATACTTTAAATAATACTCTCTAATGACTCATCATTGAATTGGGACAGAGAAAAATCATTTGGACTAAGTTTAAGAATTTATACGACTTAGTATCGTAATTAAGGAATAAGTCGGAGAACCCATTATTTTATGAGTCAGAGTGGGTTATAAATTAAAATAACCATGTGAGTAGACTTTAAATAATATGGGTTGATAGCCCATTATGATATTTGGACCAATGGACAATCTTGGCCCATGAATGAATTTTCTAATAAAAGGATAATTAAAAATCCATTAAGTAAAGTAAGTACATGGGTTGTACAATTAAGCTCGTATGAGTTATTGGGCCAAGAGTAAGAGCCCAAATGATGAAGATTAGAAATACTGGTATAAATAATATAAATTGAAAAAAAATATAAAATTACTTGAATAAGTGTGATAAATGGATTTAAATAAGAATAAAGGGTGAATAATGGAATTAAATCAATACCCATTAAGTTAAATTAGTAATGAGTTTATTAATGGTCCTAACACGGATTGTTAGGCCCTAATATGAAGAACCCATCATGAGATGGGAATTAATTGAGTGAAATTTGTATTAAATATAGTAATAATTAGAAAAAAAGGAATTAGATAAATAATAAATGATATATATCCCTAAAAAGAGTCCTAGACTTACCCTAACTTATTACCCACGAAATTAGATCTCTCCCCAAGCCAATTAGTGGATAAATGCTAGAATAGGGGGAGATAAATGTGGAATTCGGAGTTAATTAATAAATAAATTAAATGAGGGTAAGATAAATACTAAAAGGGGTTATAAATGTCTTAAAAAGAGTCCTAATCCTATCCTAAATCATTACCCACGAAATTGGACCTCTCCCCTATCCTATTAGGTGGGATAATGCTAGGAAATAAGGAGATAAATAGAGAAATTAAGAGTTTGAAGAGAAAGAGGAGTTTTAGAAAGGATGGACTCTTAATCAACCCTATACACCTCTAATTCGTCCCAACCAAGTCTCATTTCGTTGCTGGGACCTTGGAGGACGAAGGAGAAGGGTTGAGGACGAAGAGCCAAGGAGGAGAGGAGCTAGAGCAAGGGATTTATTCTTCACTTTTCGTCTCCAAATTAGGGATTTTCTTACTCCACGAAAAAGGTAGGCAATCTCTCAAGCTAAAATCATGACAAAATTGCCCTAGGTAGAATTCATGATCCTCTTCAAAAGCCCTCTAGTCTGGTTGCATTTCGCTCATCCATTTGGGAGAATTTAATTTGTGAATCCCTGCTGTTACCATGAACCGAAATCTCATATTTTCTCTAATTCCCCACATGTACTTGCTCTCATGCCATGATAAAATTCTCATATATACTGCATCTTATTAGCTTTCAAATGGACCTGGTATTGATCTATTTTGATCTCCCATTAGGGAGAATTAATTCTTTGAATCTCTGTCAGAACCATGCACCCGACCCTTCATGTTTGCTTGTGAACTCCGTGCATACTTGATCCCACACCATGAGAAAATTCTCATAAATAATACATCTTGTTAGCTTTCAAACACCCCTAGTTTCGAAAATTTTTATCATGTATTCATCTCTAATTAATTCATTGAACCCTGACTGCGCCTGTTTAGGTCATCGGAATGTAACATGTTCAAAGCATGCCTAAATCTTGTCTAATTTCAAATTAATCGCATGCTGATAGATCTATGTGTCTACTTTCATTTGAAACTAGATTCGTGATTTTTGGGTCATTATACGATTTTATATTGAATTTAGAAGAGCCCTATGTCAAATCTGATCAACCCTGGAAAAAGGGAAAAATCTCGGACCGTCCTGATATCGCGACGGCGCGATCCGCCGCGATACCAGTCAGGTCGCCCCCTGCAGGCGCGTCACGTTTAGAACGCGGCGGCCTAAGGCGCCGCGGTTTCCTTTCCGGTCCGAGCCAGGCCGGCCGGTCTGCGGATCGCGCCCGAGCCACCCGTCGCGACTTGAATCGCGACGGGTAGGTCCGCCGCGATTTGGAGACTTCGGCCAGAACATGAAATTGCTCTCATGCCCTTGTCAATTAAGCTATATGACTCAAGTTTAACCCTAATCATGCACTATTTTGAACAGTAACAATTTGATTATTTATATTTGTCTATAATCGCATGAAATATATTATTTAAAAGTCAATTGCACGACCTATCATATTCTCAAGATTTCTTTACACTTACACACACATAACATTATTAATTGCCATTTGACCTTATTAAATTACGCAATAACGTATTCGGTAATTTAGTGAAATAAATTACTAAATTCCTATTTTATTAAATATAATTGTTTCTTTTTTTACTCGCGCATTTTATCTACCGTTACCATTTTCCCTCGGCTTCGAGCACTCGAGGCACGACAGACCCGTTTTAACACACACTTTCTCTTGACTTGGACCACCTCTCCATCGGGAATACTCTCGACTGGGCCAGTGAATCCTTGTCAAGGCCTCCGTAAGTCTTCTTGGCTTTGGCGCACGTCCTTAGTCAACGAGCTGGTTGTACCCCAAAACCCGTTACACCTTAGGGATCAATACGATCCATGCCTTAGTATTTTTTCTTCTCGTCTCGGGTTCACTCCGAACCATTTGGCCGTGTTCACAACACGACTAAGTGGGTGGTTGTGACTTCTACCAGAATGCCGGTACCCGACCTGGTGCCGTACAACTATTACTACCGTGTGATTAACGACGTTTTACGATATTGTCCCTATCTCATCTGCTCTCTATATCCTCTCATCTGTTCACGTTTTCTTTACACTCTCATCTATCTCGTCTAGTACTCTCTCATCTGTTCTTGGTACTCTACTTGGCCATCAATTGATTGTCTAAGATAACAAACATGACTATGCTAAGCAACATTATAAGGGCCTGATCTGGTCCTTGGGAGGAGCACCTGAAAGGCTATAACTCGCGGGGGTCTAATGATCAGGTGATGGCATACACCAAACGCATGACTATCAAGATTTAATCTATGACAATCAATCAATCAATCACAATACTAGATTTTCTCGGTTGATAAAATGATCAACCAAACACACGTTACTTGCTATCGTGACTAGTGCACTGTTGTGCAACCATACATGTTATCTCGTTACACGCTATCTCGTTACATGGCCAGTCCTTTATCATCCTAGTTTTGAAATAATTTTTTAGAATGTATTATCGTTCACTTGTTATCTTGCACTATTACTCTCTTGACTATACTTGATCGTTCTCTCTAGTTGACCTACTTTACAAGACATTAATCACTTAAAGCATGCTTGTTTACATGAGATATTAAGTCCTACTGAGCGTTATCGCTCACCCTTCGTTATTTGTTATTGTGTTTTCAGGTAAGTCGGATGATGATCTTACACACATCAACGGGAATGGACTGGAGTGATGAGCGACCTGGAGTCATAGCGATGGAATGTCCTTAGTATCATAGAGTCTAGTTAGTTAGTCGCTTAGTTATCATTTCCAATGTAAAGATGTTATTGAGCGTTATGTTTTGGCTCTGAATTAGTGGTTGTAATAGTTTAGATGAATTATCAATAAAATGAGGAGTTTATTGCAATTATTGTTCATTAGATGCTCTGATATTTGAGACTGTATGTGCAATTTTCATTACCATACACGTTGTTCATGCCTCCCTGATTTATTCCGCTGCTAAATTGGCGGGGCATGACACTAAGCGGTCGCTGATAGTCACCGATTAGTGACCGAATTTCTTCGGTCACTATCAGCGACTGATGACTTCTGTCACTATTTCGGTCACTAAAATAGTGACCGACTGGTGACTTAACTTTTCAGTCACTATGACGGTCACTAAAATAGTGACCGAATTAGTGACCGAAGCGTTCGGTCACTAGTTCGTTCATTAAAATAGTGACTGAACTTATCGATCGCTGATAGTGACCGACGGATTTGGTCACTAGTTGGTCCCTATTTTAGTGACTGAAATAGTGACCGAATGCTTTGGTCGCTGATAGCGACCGAAGCAATTCGATCACTAATGATCTCTATTTTTTAATGATATATATATATATATATAATATTAACAAAATAACTGTGCAAATAAAAACTATAAAATGTCCACAACAATAATAAAACATAAATGTCCACAACAATACATAAAACATAAAATGTTCACAACAATACATAAAATATTCATAACAATGATAAGAAAATCACGAATCCTCGTCCTCGTCCTCCTCGTCCTCGTCTCCTCCGACGCCACTCGATGAAGAAACCTACAATAGATATATAACAATAATAAGTTAAAATTAAATATTCCTATAATTAATAAATTATTTAAATTTTTAGATTTTATTCACTCGCTTTTAAACTAAATTAATAAGCTTAATGTGAATTCGAGCGTCAAGCTCAAACCGAGAGTCCGAATTGAACTCCGTCAGTTTTCGTAAGTCACAATCATCGCCCCGACCATACTGGAACAAACCAGAGGCCGATCAGATTAGTATTTCTAATTTTGAACCCCCAAACCTAGTTAAGTTCTTCATTTTTAAACTAAACTAACTTGCTTAAGATGAATTTGACCGTCGAGCTCAAACCAGAGTCCAAAGTGAACTCTACCAGTTTCCATAAATCACAATCATCGCCCTGGCCGTGCTAGAAAAAAACGGAGGTCAATCGGATTAGTATTTCTAATTTTGGACCCCCAAACCCAAGTTCTTCATTTTTAAACTAAACTAACTTTCTTAATGTGAATTTGAGCATCGAGCTCAAACCGAGAGTCCGAATTAAACTACGTCAGTTTCCACAAGTCACAATCATCGCCCTGGCCGTGCTGGAAAAAATCAGAGGCCAATCGGATTAGTATTTCTAATTTTGGACCCCCAAACCTAAGTTCGTCATTTTTAAACTAAACTAACTTGCTTAATGTGAATTTGAGCGTCGAGCTCAAATCGGGAGTCCGAATTGAACTCCGTCAGTTTTCACAAGTCACACTCATCACCTCGATCGTGTTGGAATAAACCGAAGGATGATCGGATTAGTATTTCTAATTTTGGACCCCCAAACCTAACTAAGTTCTTCATTTTTAAACAAAACAAAACTAAACTAACTTGCTTAATGTGAATTTGAGCGTCGAGCTCAAACCGGGAGTCCAAATTGAACTCCGTCAATTTTCACAAGTCACACTCATCGCCCCGATCATGCTGGAACAAACTGGAGGCCGATCAGATTAGTATTTCTAATTTTGGACCCTCAAACCTAAGTTCTTCATTTTTAAACTAAACTAACTTGTTTAATGTGAATTTGAGTGTCGAGCTCAAACTGGAAGTCTGAATTGAACTTTGTTAGTTTCCACAAGTCACACTCATCGCCTCGATCGTGCTGGAAAAAATCGGATGTCAATCGGATTAGTATTTCTAATTTTGGACCCCCAACCTAAGTTCTTCCTTTTTAAACTAAACTAACTTGCTTAAGATGAATTGAGTGCCGAGCTCAACCGGGAGTCCAAATTGAACTCCGTCAGTTTCCACAAGTCACAATCATCGCCCTGGCCATTCTGGAAAACACCGGAGGCCAATCGGATAAGTATTTCTAATTTTGGACCCCCTAAACCTAAGTTCTTCATTTTTAAACTAAACTAACTTCTTTAATGTGAATTTGAGCGTCGAGCTCAAACCAGGAGTCCGAATTGAACTCTGTCAATTTTCATAAGTCACACTCATCGCCCCGACCGTGTTGGAACAAATCGGAGGCCGATCAGATTAGTATTTCTAAATTTGGACCCCCAAACCTAGCTAAGTTCTTCCTTTTTAAACAAAACAAAACAAAAATATACTAACTTTCTTAATATGAATTTGAGCGTCGAGCTCAAATCGGGAGTCCAAATTGAACTCCGTCAATTTTCACAAGTCACAATCATCGCCCTGGCCATGCTGGAAAAAATCAGAGGCCAATTGGATTAGAATTTCTAATTTTGGACCCCCTAAACCTAAGTTCTTCATTTTTAAACTAAACCAACTTGTTTAATGTAAATTTGAGCGTCGAGCAAAAACCGGGAGTCCAAATTGAACTTCGTTAGTTTCCACAAGTCACACTCATCACCCCGACCGTACTGGAACAAACCGGAGGCCGATAAAATTAGTATTTCTAATTTTGGACTCCGAAACCTAATTAAGTTCTTCCTTTTTAAACAAAACAAAATTAAAATTGACTGTTAAAATAGAAAAGCTGAAAGAAAATCAATTTACTGACATGAGGGGCCCATGCTGATGTCGATGGTGCTGCCTGAGGAGGAATGCTGACCTGGGAGAGGGCCTAGGAGATAGCCTGGGAGAGGGCTTGGGAGAGCTGGGCCTAGACAACGTCAGACACCTGCATCTGCATCGTCTGGGCTAGACGAGACTCCAAACCAGAGATCTCATCTCAAATGAAGCCCATCATCTCATTGGGAGAAGTACTTGGAGCACCAGGTGTGGTGAATGCACTAGTCTATGAGGCTGAACTCGAGGCACCAGATAACATCCTGCTCGTGTCCATACTATGCCCAAAACTATACACATGACCTTTCTTTGGGGCACCAGATGCCGCAACCCATACCTCAGGATCTAACTACGGCTGCTCCTCCTCCCTGGCGTACTTCTCTGTCATTTGTTGGCTATACAACTCCTGCAAAAATTAAAATTGATAATGTAATATTAAACTTTTGTAGCACCCCGGAAAATTTAATAAGTAAAAAATTCGAATAAATAGAAATAAATAATTTCCATAATATCAGATTATTTAATCATACGTACCACTATCGCACGTGCAAGAACACATAGAAAAATTCCGTAAAAATTATAAATCAACCCCACACATTATTCCTAAATGTTCCACAAAGAAATTGTTCCAAGAAAAATCAGATTAGCCAAGTTTAAAGTGTTTTGCGACTTATTATCGTAATTCATAAATAAGTCGAAAAGTCATTATCACACGTACTTGGATGAGTCGGAAAATTAAATAAAAATCATATATGGACTTCAAATAATATCCTCTAATGACCCATCAAAAAATTGAATCAATAAAAATCATTTGGGCTAGGTTTAAGAGTTATTGTGACCGATTCTCCAAATTAGGAAACAAGTCGGAAAACCGTTAACACAGAAATACGACGCAATTAAAAATTAAATAAAAGTGTTGGAGAGACTTCCAACATTATATATTAATGACCCAATATCTTAATTGGGCCAATGTACATCATATGGCCCAAAAATCAAATGAAGCAAGAAAATGCATAGAAATTCGCAACTTTAATTAAGCTGAAATTAGAAAGAGATAATTAGAGTTGAATTGGGAAGAGATTTTGCATTCTTGGCAACCCAATTCGTGCTTAACTATGGTGGGAGGTTTCCTAAAGCCTCACACACTCAAATGGAGGAAGAAATCCTCAAAATAGGAAACTAGTATGTCAAAACCGCAACTCTTATTTCCTAGTTTACAATAGGACTCCTAAACACCATGGATGCTTAAATACTCTTAACCAAACCCTTGGGGACGAGTTTACATCTTTTTGGGGTCGTGTGGAGGAGTTCTTGGCGGCTGGGGAGCAGGAGATCGTCCACACCAAGCCGTTCTTCTTCCCCTTCTCGTCTGCTGCGACCTGCACAAACCGTCCACTTGAAGTCGACCAAAGGTGAGTCAAACCATAACCAAACCTTGAAAGGCCTATACCTCTGGAAAGAGGGTCGAGTCTACATTCTAACTCAAGTGGAATGTCCAAATTCCATGCAGTATACACAGAGTATTAAGTGTTTTCCTCCAAGTGGTCTGAACACGAGTTTCATAGAAAAACAGGACTTCTTCAACCCAGAAGGTAGGTTTTCTCGGGCCAAACCCTAACATACCAATGTGTAGAGCATCAAGTTAACTTTCGTTTCCCACTGGTTTCATCGAATTTCAATGAGTAGATTTTGAATTATAAGCGTCTTGCCAAGTTGCGCACTGTTAGAGCTTTTTCCGTTCTGTATATGTTTCATGTGATTCAAGACCGAATTAGAGCAAACCCACAACATGAAAGTTTTTCTACTAGTTGTCGTCATCATGTCTTGTGTTGAATGTTTTTTTCTAAATGTCAATAGTTAGAGAGTTATAAGAATGGTAAGAGGGTCGCTGCATGATACTACGTTTTCAGGTTGCACTTGGTTTTACGTTTGTGTTTGACTTGATTAAAGCCTGTCGAAACCATCCTTGTTTTCTAATTCTGATTTACTGGAAGCACCCTTGCATTCTAGGTTGGTTTAAAACTGGTTTCGTGATTTTTCATGCATTGTACAATTTGTTCTTAATTTTAGAACAACCCTGTGTCAAAACAGGGAAAGTCTGGTCCGCAATCCAAAGCACTATCCTTTTTCTGTCGGATTCAGGCGCAGACCCTGTGAACACGACGGCCCGATAGGCTGCGTTCTGAGGTCTTATCGCGACAGTAAACCCGTCGCGTTCTGAATGCGACGAGCGCCCCGTCGCTATCTCTCTGCCTGTTCTGACTGCCTTGTCGCGTTCTTCACATCCCCTTGTCGCGTTCTGTCCCGACCCCGTCGCGACCCTTACTGGGGTGCGTCGCGACCTCAGTATTTTTCCTGAAACCCCACTTATTTTTCTTGCAAATCTTACCGCTATACCTGAGGTCTGTTTAAATATGATATTTAGCGTGTAATTCACATGTCTTAGGTCTGATCATTACATGATGTCTACTTAATGGCTTAAAAGTGTTTAACACGTTTAAAAAACCTTAATTATATGAAGATTATTCTAATTGCTTTCTTAATGATATGATCATTCATGAAACTTATGATTTGCTCATGTTACTATTCTAGATTGATTAAAATGATAATTATTATGTTAAAATCTTGCAAACCCATGTGTAGTTAAATGCATTGTTCATTGCATGCCATCATGTTAAGTGTTTTCCTCCAAGTGGTCTGAACACGAGTTTCATAGAAAAACAGGACTTCTTCAACCCAGAAGGTAGGTTTTCTCGGGCCAAACCCTAACATACCAATGTGTAGAGCATCAAGTTAACTTTCGTTTCCCACTGGTTTCATCGAATTTCAATGAGTAGATTTTGAATTATAAGCGTCTTGCCAAAGTTGCGCACTGTTAGAGCTTTTTCCGTTCTGTATATGTTTCATGTGATTCAAGACCGAATTAGAGCAAACCCACAACATGAAAGTTTTTCTACTAGTTGTCGTCATCATGTCTTGTGTTGAATGTTTTTTTCTAAATGTCAATAGTTAGAGAGTTATAAGAATGGTAAGAGGGTCGCTGCATGATACTACGTTTTCAGGTTGCACTTGGTTTTACGTTTGTGTTTGACTTGATTAAAGCCTGTCGAAACCATCCTTGTTTTCTAATTCTGATTTACTGGAAGCACCCTTGCATTCTAGGTTGGTTTAAAACTGGTTTCGTGATTTTTCATGCATTGTACAATTTGTTCTTAATTTTAGAACAACCCTGTGTCAAAACAGGGAAAGTCTGGTCCGCAATCCAAAGCACTATCCTTTTTCTGTCGGATTCAGGCGCAGACCCTGTGAACACGACGGCCCGATAGGCTGCGTTCTGAGGTCTTATCGCGACAGCAAACCCGTCGCGTTCTGAACGCGACGAGCGCCCCGTCGCTATCTCTCTGCCTGTTCTGACTGCCTTGTCGCGTTCTTCACATCCCCTTGTCGCGTTCTGTCCCGACCCCGTCGCGACCCTTACTGGGGTGCGTCGCGACCTCAGTATTTTTCCTGAAACCCCACTTATTTTTCTTGCAAATCTTACCGCTATACCTGAGGTCTGTTTAAATATGATATTTAGCGTGTAATTCACATGTCTTAGGTCTGATCATTACATGATGTCTACTTAATGGCTTAAAAGTGTTTAACACGTTTAAAAAACCTTAATTATATGAGATTATTCTAATTGCTTTCTTAATGATATGATCATTCATGAAACTTATGATTTGCTCATGTTACTATTCTAGATTGATTAAAATGATAATTATTATGTTAAAATCTTGCAAACCCATGTGTAGTTAAATGCATTGTTCATTGCATGCCATCATGTTAAGTGTTTTCCGCAAGTTTGAGATCGATGGAATGTGAATTGAGATGCGTACATCACTACACACTTGCACTTCTAGGCAGCCCTTTCTTGAGAATTTGGAAGCTCTCTACCGGTCATTCCGAATCGGTAGACTAGCAACCTTTTCTCCAAGGCCTCCGTAAATCTCCTCTAACCATGGATTCCCACACGGCCGACGAGTTGGTTGTACCATTGAAGTTCCCTGGAGATAGCGTGCACTTCCTTTCTCTTCTTGTTCTCGTAAGTGTGATTTGCAATCTAGACTAAAGCCATTAATATAAAGATTGAACTAAATTATAAATCGTACCGTTATGCTGCTGAATTTATCTCTTGACCATTGTTATCATGAAATCATGTTCAATTACTTATTACTAGTTCTCATCATCATCATGAACATGACATTACACATGCTTACTTATTGAAACTCTCACTGGCCATTATTAATGACTGTGGGTATCTACATTTAAAGTTTAAGTGAGATGCTGACCGGGCACGGCGAGTGTCTAAGGGCTCCAGTCTAGCCCCAATGACGGAGAGTCATAAATATACTGTTAACCATGGGGTATAATGATTACTGGCGTTGCATCTGCGCTGGGAGTCGTGCGTGCGTGTTGAATGATAGATACAATAACCACATACATGTGTCCTGGTGTACATTCTTGATGGATCTTTTCTTGGTGTACATTAGTGTCTACGTGCCTGATTAGTGTTACATGATCGTGCTCGTGCGTGCTTGCTTTCTTGCGTGATATGGTCATCCTGCATTTAATGCAATTAGTGATATCTTGTGTTCTTGACATCAAGTGAAATCTTGGGTGCTTGTACAAAGTGATCTATTGCTAGTTCTATCTTGTTACATCCTTCTAGATCTCGTTCTATCATGATCTCTATCTAGCTTGTTTCATGTATCGTGTTTTAACGAGTTTTATTCATACATGCATATCATGACATTCATCGTGCTTACCTAGTTCTAAATTGCTAATCACTTATATTATTGTCCGCACATTGAGATATAAATCCTACTAGGCTAGTTTGCTCATCCCCTACTTTTATCCAATCTAGGTGACTATGAAGTTCAAGAGGAAGAGCAAGTCGAGGATGGGAATGCGTCCGAGTGATGAGCGTTCCAATTATGAGTCTATCTATAGTTAGTTTATTTTGAGTGTTAGAACAATGTAGTAGGAAGTGAGGTATTATGTACTTTTGCTTTTATTGAGTCTTAGTCCTGTAATAGTTTCCATTTGGAATACAATGAGTTGAGATTTGAATAAAAGATTAGTTGAGTTCAATATTTGGGCCATATGATGATGTATGTTGTTATACATTTAGTGCGTGCTAGCTAGATGCTTATTTGCCGGCTGTTCACATCTTAGGATATCGACTCGAATTATTTCCGAATAATTTATATCCGCTGCGTAATTCTCGGGACGTGACATCTGTAATGAGAAAAAATAAATAGTGAATAGACTGTAAATACTTACCACAACCTCTCGGGCTCTGTCGCTAATGTACTGATCTGTCCCCTTTTTCTTATTGTCTTATCAAACACCTCTTGAAATGTCGGAGCCCGTTTTAGCTCATTTTCCTATTTCACAGAAAAACATTACATAATGAGTACCTATATAAATAAAATATATCACAAACGGACATATGACTTACCAATCTGGACTGATGGGTCGCAAAGGAGACAGACCCACTTGTATGCATGTTGGCCTCTGGATTGGCAGCCCGATTCACTTTCATTGTTGTGGAGGTTTGTTGCCATCTCTCTGCGGCCCATATATTGCATAGACCTTCCCAGTAGTCTCTCCTCATCCATGTCAGTGCACGCTATCTCCAAAGAGTCGGGTCTGCACTCTGACAAACTTTCTATGCATTTTTCCTCGCATTATACAACAAATGTTTAAAATTTGGACGTTTGCAAAGCATGGACAAGTCCAAACGTGCATTCCTGTTGTCCTTTGTTTTACCTTTTATGTCCATAACGGTGTTGAACACATTATCAAAGACATTTTTCTCGATATGCATCACGTCTAGATTGTGCCGCACAAGAAGAGTCGACCAATAAGGTAGCTCCCAGAAAATGCTCCTCTTCACCCAGTTGTGCTCCTTCCCAAAACTTGAAAGGTGTCAGGTACTGCCCATCAGTTGTATGATATCTGGCAAATTTTCTACACGTGTTACTATATGATGACCGGACAACCTCTCGAATATAACTTCATCTCGTTCCATTCTGTTCTTTAGGAATGCATCTTTTTGTCTTCTGAAAGGGTGATCAACTGCTAAAAACTGTCGATGGCAATCAAACCAGCATGACTTCCCACCATGTTTAAGTACAAATGATTTAGTATTATCCATACAATAAGGACATGCTAGCCTCCCATGTGTGCTCCAACCAGATAGCATTTCATATGCAGGAAAATCACTTATCGTCCACATCAATGCTGCCCTCATGGTGAAATTTTGCTTTCTAGATGCATCATAAGTATTGACCCCCTCAGTCCATAATAATTTCAATTCATCAATCAATTGTCTATATTTTTTGTAGGACTTTTAGGACCAGGAATCAATAAAGACAGGAACAAATTCTCTCGCTTCATGCACATGCTCGGAGGAAGGTTGTATGGTGTCACGAACACTGACCAGATGGAGTAGGAAGCCACTAAACCTCTAAATGGATTGAATCTTCCAGTGCACAAACCAAGCCTCACATTACGCGACTCCCTTGAGAAGATAGGATGAGCATGGTTGAAATGAGTCCAAGCTTCGCCATCTACAGGATGACTCATAATATCCTCATCCCGATGTACTCTTTCTGCGTGCCACCTCATATGTCAAGCTATCTTTGAAGACATATACATCCGCTGCAGTCTGGGTGTAAGAGGAAAATATCATAATGACGCATAAGGTATATCCTTTCCCCTAGAATTGGCCTCTCTTTTAGGTTTAAACCTATCATGATGGCACATAGAACATGATACCTTATCTGCATCCTCTTTGTGATACAACATACAATGATTAGGATATGCATCTATTTTCATATATCCAAGTCCTAAATCATTGATCATCTTCTTGGCATGATAAAAATTTGGAGGCAACTTCTTATCTCGAGGTAACATGCTCTTGATGATGAGGAGGAGACAATCAAAACAATTCTCACTTATATGAAATTCAGATTTCAAGTTCAGCAACTGTGACACTGCTGACAACCGAGTGTGTTTTTGACAACCATCCCACAATGGCTCATCAGCATCCTTAAGTAACTGATAGAATCTTTCGGCTCCCTTGTTCGGCACGTCTTCAGCGTATATAGGATCCTCATGTATATTGAATGTGGGATCAGCAGCATCTACAACCATATCCACGTACGTATTGTGCCTTCCACATACTCCCGCATTCGCCGAGACCAGAGCTCCTCACCATGACATGTCCAATTCATATAACCTTCAACAAACATTTTTCTGTATAAATGGCGTTGAACCTCCCATGGTGAATTCCACTTCAAATTTTTACAAATCATACAAGGACATTGGATGCAACCTTTGCTGTCTACTGCTGCATTTGGATTCCCCAAAGCAAACTGAATGAAAGTCTCAACTCCGACCCTAAACTCCACAGACACCACATGATCTACTATTCTACGATACATCCATGAACGGTCTGAAGCCATTTTTTTTCTGCGCCCAACCAATATTAACAGACAAATAACTTTAAATTTCAAACTCAGAAAAACTAAATCTGACCATTTTCACACATCGTTCGACAAAACCGAAATGAATAGGAAGGATATATTATTTAGATTATCACTTTTTATCCATCTGTGAATATTTGATCGCACTCAGATGGCCATTTACTATGTGCTTGTATAATTTGCTGAAAATTTCGGCAGCATCTCCCCACACCTCTCCAATATACCAAAAATATTTATTGATTAAGATATTTTCTTAAACACTTACTAATAAGTGGTTAAGAAAATATTCTAAATCAATAAAGGTATATCAGAAAGGAGTGAGTAGACGCACCCGAAATTTTAACAAATAATACAAACACATAGTAAATGACCACCTAACCGCGATCAAACATTCACAGACTGTCCAAAATGGGACAATTCAAGACTTTGAGTTAGATATACACGTTCTCATCACTGAAAATAAGACTCGTGCACATCAATCCCAAAGTCTTGAACGGGAAGGTTCATTGACACGTTAACAAGCTCTTGTGAGGTGTGTGTAGTATTAAATTGTTATGCATGCATAGATCAAATTTAAATACCACATAAATATGAAAAGAAAATGAAAACAAAATCATACATATAAACAAGTGCAATAATAAACCAAATTTACACATACATGTAAATGAATTACATTAAAGTAAGAAGTACAATACTAATCACTAAACTAAAAGTAAACAAAAATCACATTAAACCCCTGTTAAACCCCCTCTTAAATCCTTTAACAACCCTATAAACCCCCCCCCCCCCCCAAGGCAAAGCTTGTCCGGCCCCAATTCTCCTTGAACCCCCGTTCAGCCCCTTCAATACCCTAAGTCCTTTAAATCTGAAGTACCTAAAATTTTCAAATACCCCAGATTATTTAAATCTGAAATACCAAAAACCAAATCCCCGAACCAAATACTCCTTTAAACAAGAAACTTCGAGTGATCTATCTTGAACTTTGACAATTCTACAAACGTGTGGGGCAACTAGACTTGTCTGTTTTCTAATTTCTTTCTTTCTTTTATTTTTGTGTCAGAAGGTAGAAAATTTTCCAAGTAAACAACGGGGCACTTCGAGCTAAAGGAGATATGAAAATAACATTCTTAATACTTGCAACTTTTTAATACGACATGTACTGAAAGTACCCATAATTATTTTCACCTTAATTATGATTGTTCTAAACTAATTCCCTAGCTACGTACGTGTAATACGACATTGAAGATATCACAATAAAGTAGAAATAAATAGACTTTTATATTTTTCTTAAAATCCAAATGTAAAGGTCACTTATTGATCC
Organism: Colocasia esculenta; assembly: GCA_014218235.1. Taxonomy (NCBI): domain Eukaryota; kingdom Viridiplantae; phylum Streptophyta; class Magnoliopsida; order Alismatales; family Araceae; genus Colocasia; species Colocasia esculenta. The sequence continues at coordinate 12,843,500 of CM024760.1, forward strand.
AGTGAAATTTTCAAAGGTAAAATATTATGTATTCAGTATATTCATTTATATTACGGTATTTTCACTTTTTGATGAGGAGGAGAGGAAGAACTAGAATTAGGATGCCATGGTAAGTCATATCATCTTTTACATAGCTTATGTTTAAGAATGCTATAGCTACGGTGTGTGGGTTTAGTTTTTTTTTCCTCACTTGTGAAAGAAATGAGTATATAGTTATTTAGAGTTTATTCTTTAGGTAGCCCTAATTGATAATTTTTTTAATTCACTTGTGCGGTGGCGCGAGGGAGGATGGCGGGGACGAGGGCTTATAATGAGAAACGAATTAGATCATAGGACCTCATTTCAACCTTCGAAATGGGAAATTACAAGCTAAGATTAGAGACTACAGTTGTGTTGTGGTGTATATAGCAACAACGAAGGCAAGTAAACAACTAACATATATTGCACATAAAGTAGCTATCTATAAACAATAAAAATGATTTTTTTTAATATACACTTTATAGATACACTCTGCAACTGCAATGGAAATGATCTCCTGGAGAAGAAGAGAAGAAAGAAGAGGACAGAAGAGAGAAACACATAAAATAGATGTATGACTATTCACCATACCATGCCCCACACTTCTCTTATTTAATTAACCTAATACAAAAAGAAGACTAAAATGCCCATTGGTGCAAGTTTCAAGGGTGATAATTTTCTATTAAAAGTAATAATCCCTTTGTATTCGCATTATTTATTTGTTTGATTATTTAATCTTCATTTTTTCCTATTTGTGACTGCTGCTTTAAGCCTATATCATATGTATTGTCTAATGTTCATCACATTTGGTGGGTGCCTGGGGTTTGGAAGGCCATTTATAAATAACTATAGGAGGAGGCACATTGTATGATGATTAGCCAAATGTATTTTTGATAATTGTTGCCGTTAAAGCAAATGTAAAGTTGCTCATTCTCCCCCTAAAATGTTATCATCAAACAAATATGTTGATTATCCTTTATGGTTGCATCTCATGTAAAGTGAATCAACTCTTAGCCTGCATCTTATTTTGTTTTTATCCAAATAACAATGTCTATGTTGTGTTTTCACCATACCACTTTAACAAACGGGACCTTTTTGTTTCTTGATACCTTTCTCTATAGTTGTACATTCTATTCACTTCTCATTTTATAATTTTGTGTTGTAATCCACCTTAAAAAATGTATACTTAGATATGTTGGATCAAGGGCACCTAGTAAGTAATTCTATCTGTAAGTAACATTCCCTAACTCTGTCAAAATGAGGTATTTCTAATGCTAGAGTGATGGGGCATGGCAACATATGGTTTTGATATCTCTTCAATTGTCAAACTAATCTATGTGTGTTACTTGGAACCATCTTTCCAACAAATTGACCCTTGAGCTTTATTTTTATTTTCAACAAGCCAAAAGGGTGACATATGGTTTCTGAAATATGCCCTTTTGTTCTGTTGTTCCTCAATAACTATGTGATTCTAAAAAACGACATATCATGATATTATTTCATTTACACTTCGCATATTTCTCTTGCCTAATATATATATATATATATATATATATATATATATATACAATTTGGTTTATTCTCTTGCACCACAAGCATGCAACGTTTAGGCAATCAACAGGCTAGGGCTGCAGGTCAATTGGGCATGGCTATCATCACCACCTAGCCCCACCCCCACTGCCCCCTCCCCACTGAAACCCCCACTCCATTGCCGGAGCCCCACCCCCACTGCCCCCTCCCTACTGAAACCCCCAACCCCATCACCGGAGACCCACCCCCACTACCCCCTCCCCACTGAACCCCCCCACCCTCCTTTTGTGAGAGTACCCCCCCCCCCCAAACTGAACCCCCTCCCTGCAAAGCCCCCCCGTTAGAAACCCCCTCGCCTGCGACTCCCCCCCGTCGGAACACCCCCCTCCCTGCGCAGCCCCCCCTCCCTACAAAGGCCCCCCCTCCCTGCGCAGCCCCCCCAACCCCCCTGCCTGCGCAGCCCCCCCAGCCCCCCCGCTCCCACCCCCACACTACACCCCCACCCGCCAAGCCCCCCTCACCCACAATCGGGAACACCCCCCCCCCACACCATTGGCTGCCGCGTAGAGAGAGAGAGAGAGGGCTTACCGGAGGAGAAGACGACAATGGCTTTGGGCTTCGACGGCGGTGACAGCGGCGTCCGGTGACCCACGGCGGCGCACAGCTATGGCGGCGCACGGCGACGGCGTCCGACGACCCACGGCGGCGAACGAGAGAGAGAGAGAGAGAGAGAGAGAGAGAGTGCGAGAGTAGGGATGGAGGAGAAAGATAGCGTGTGAGAATCGAGGCGGAGGAAGAAGAGAGAGATTTTAGAGACCAACAAATATCGGTCGCTATTCAGTCTCTAAACACGTCGGCTATAGAGACCGAATATTTTCAGTCTCAAATCGGTCCCAAATTTGTGACCGAACATAATCGGTCACAAAATTTTCTTCCATACCTGGGAAAATGTGAAAATCTGTGACTGAAATAAAATCGGTCACTAATGACCGAAAATATTTGGTCGTAAAAGTTTCCTCCATTTTCTGAAAATGGAGAAATACAGTCACCGAACGCTCAACGGTCACTGTTCAGTCACTAAATAGTGGCTGATTAGTGACCGAACTGAAATCGATCACTATAATATTTTTTTAGTAACCGAATAGTTTCGGCCGCTATTTACTGACCGAACAGTGACTGAAAATATCGGTCGCTATATCGGTCTCTAAACCCATTTTTTCTTGTAGTGAATAACAAGAGATATTGTTTGTCAAGTACATGTATAAATGAGGTACATGTATATCATCATCTTTCTTAAGTAGCAAGTTTATATATGCTCAGGGAAATGCAATATACATGACCAGTGGATCTTACAACCGAAGTTCATGGACGCAGCTAGCATGTGAAATTGATAACCATCTAATGCAGGCAGCATCAATGATGATAAAGGCACAATTAGCACTGCATTTCACCTGGTCACTGTTCAGAGGCTGATTTGATTTGTTCAGGGGATGTCTAGAATACTACCACAGAGACAAATCTGTTTGGATTCTAGCTATTATTTGCTAGGGTGTTAGCTTCTTGTGCTCAAAAACAAAATGGACAAATCGGTTAGCTTCTAGCTATTATTTGCAAAATTATCACTCATGTTTTTTCACACTCTTCTTCTTCTTCCTTCTCTCCCCTCCCCACAATGTGTTAAGCAAACAGACTCCTTTCTACAGTTTTGTGCAAGAATTCAACTTCATGGATGGGAAATGAACATCTTTTGTTGAATGGGGAGGTCAATCACATGGGTACTATTTTAGAATAGTTATAGCATGAAAATTTTATTAGGGATAGAGCAAGGATGAGAATAATATTTTAATTTATTAAATATACATATATCCCTAGAAGTCCCAGTATTCATATGAGAACTATATCCCATAGAATCTTATGAACCCTAGTAACTGAAGTTCACGGACGCATTGGGGCCACTCAGTGCTAAGTGGGTGGAACCATCAGATAACAGAGGAGTAAAAAAAAAGAGTTGCAGAGGGTGGGAGGGAAAACCCACAATTGAGTAAATAGTTTGGTTTTGAAGAAGCCCTAAATAAGAGAATCACCATCCAAAACTAGGAGGAATGCATCAGGCCAGAGAGATAAGAACCTAAGCACCGAGGAAAAAGCCTAAACGAGAGAAGAACAGTGTTCAAAATAGATCACATATATAGACAGTGATATGGAAAAAATGTATTTCTTTTCCAACTCAAAATCCATGAAGATCATTTACCATAACTATAGGGGGTGGATAGGAGGAGCTATATTAGGATGCTGAGTTTAGTGGTGAAAAGGGAAAAAACTTGGTAGATATTTAGGCGAAAAATTATGAGGGGCATGGGAAATGGGGGAGGAAGGGAGGGCGCAGCCACGCAGCTAGGGTGTCGAAGCCCCCCTCTGATGACCTTCATGCGCATGAGAGAGGGTGAAGGAGAGAGGGGTGCAGGAGCCAGGAAGTGGGAATGGCGGGGCCAGTGGGTCTCCCTTCATGCAAATGAGAGAGGGAGAAAGAGAACATAAGGGAGAGGGGGAGATGCAACACCTGGAGGGGGAGATGTTGCCGCCGTCGCCAATTGGAAGAAGATGGCTGCCATCGTCTCTGATCGAGAAGGGATGGCCGCTGTCATCGCAAATCGGAAGGAGGATGGCCGCCGCCGTCGTCGATCGGGAAAGGATGGCCACCGTTGTCGCCGATCTGGAAGGGATGGCCGTCGTCGTCGTTGATCGGAAGGAAGATGGCCGCCTCGTCGCCAATCGGGAGGGGAAACCAGAAACCCTACCTTTGCTTCCAGTCTATGAGGGTGGGGATTGGGGAACTGCCGAACTGGGGATGGCCTTTTGGGTTTTGGCCCTTTTCTCTCCGGATCAGGGATCCAGATTCCCCTTTCGGCGCCAGAAAATCAGCCCCGAAATGATCCATTTCGGATCAACTCTTCTGACCCCAAAATGTACTATTTTGGTTAAAAGATGTGACCCGGATCTGGAATTCTAATCAGATCTGGGTCAGGTTTTCGGATCATGTGGATCCGTTGACACCCCTAATTGCTATTAATGATCCCTTCACCAACTTGAGCGAGCACCAACTCCATCTGCTATGGCTCCCCCTCAATCAGTGGCTATTGTGGATGTTATGTTGGTAGAGGAATTGGACGTTTCTTTTCTTTAATTTCTGCAACCATTATTGATTTCCCCTTCCTTGTTCTGGTTGCTTCTTCTACATCAGACTGCCCTATTGCTACGGTTGTAATCCATAGTGTTGGCTATGCTGGAATCTCAGGTGCCGCTTTTGCTTGTTCTACTAGTGCTGATGTTGCTACTACTACCAAAGCCATTTCAGCTTCCTTTTCTGTTGGATGTTCTACTGTCCTAGCCATAATAGCTCCTTTTGTGGCTTCTTCTGCCAGTGCAACTATAGATTGTGCTTCAGATTGTTCAGACTGTGCTGCTTCAGCCACACTAGTTAGATCCTTAAATAGCTTGTCCAAAGGCATTTGTGAATCCTTCTCATCAATGGATGGCCTACTTTTCTTGGATTTTGTGGCCTCCAGTTGCTGTCCAGCCTCAACTTTCATCCCAATTGAAGGATATTCAAGATGAAGCTCCTCGTGATGAATAGTAAGGGATGGAGTACATTCAGATGGAATCTATATATACTACTAAAACTCAGTTTGATCCTGCCAAACTAGAAAGCCACATGTCCCTCTTGGTCATTCTTCTCTTTATCATCTTCTAAATAACTCTTCACAATTTGAAAGAATAAGAACTCCACGCCATCTCTGTCACCGTTCAACGACGATGTGTTCAGCCTCATCGTGTTCAAGTCCAGCATGGCGATGGAATTGCTGCAGTCGAGCACCACCTCCTTCTACACCGGAGCGAGCACGGCCACCGCTGCTGCCTCAACTGGTGGGACCTCACCTACAACAATGCTTCGCCTCTCACCTCTGCTTTCTGATCACCCTCCCGCCACTGCTTCCTCTTCAGTGCCAAGGTAGAGTGCTCTCTCTCTCTCTCTCTCTCTCTCTCTCTCTCTCTCTCTCTCTCTCTCTCTCTCTCTCTCTCTCTCTCTCTCTCTCTCTCTCTCCTATGTACACAACTTTCGGTCCTCACCTGATACTTCTCTCAGTATCCGATGGCGGAGTTAACCCTCCCCTGTCCGGGGTGCCCCGGATCCCTTCGTCGTCGACGTCGTCTTCCTCCACCAGAACCACCACCGCCTCCGACGCCGTCTTGGCCTCCTCCAGAACCAACGTCGATGCCTCCGCCATTGCTTTGGCCTTCACTAGAATGACCACTAGCTCCACCACCAATGCCGCCACCTCCTCCAGAACCACCATCGCCACCTTCATCCCTGCCTTTGCCTCCTTCAGAACAGTGCCAATGTCCCCGCCACTGCCTTGGCCTCCGCTAGAACCACCACCCTGCTCCACCATTGAGGCTGCCACCTCCTCCAAAACCACCATCGCCTCTGCTCCCGCCTTTTCCTCCCCCATGCATTGTCACTCGAACCTGCAACTCTCTCTCTCTCTCTCTCTCTCTCTCTCATGACTACGTGCCTCCGCCTGCAACTGCAGCAAATGGCCTCGCCCCCTTCTCTCCTCGTGCGTTGGCCTCTTCCGTCTCCCCTGCATTCTCTATCTTACTTCCCCAAGCCGTCTCTCTCTCCTCTGTCTCACTCACCCCCCTACACCGTGCTCTCCCTCTCTCTATCTCTTTCTCACTCTTCCTGCACCTAATCCCTGCACCTCCTCGCCCCCTAAGCTGGTCCACCTCTCTCTCCCCCTGCACCTCGACCGACTGGGCAAGGTGGGGGTGGGTGGCATCGCCGCCTCCTCCCTAATCTGCAATGCTCACCCCCTGCACCGCGCTATCCCTCTCTCTATCTCTTTCTTACTCTTCCTTCACCTTCTATTCCTCTGCAACTCCTCGCCCCCTAAGCTAGTCCACCTCTCTCTCCCCCTGCATCTTAGCCAATTGGGCAGAGTGGGGGTGGGTGGCATCGCCCCCTCCTCCCCAGTCTACAATGAAAACAAATGAAGAAGGCCAAGAAAAAGAGAACGAAGGGCACTGTAACTACTGTAGCAAAGTAACAAAGCTACAATAGCTATAGTGAAATGGAAAAAGAATATTATAAAACATTCTCATTCTTTCTCCTTCTCTCTCAATTCTTTTATGTAGACCATGTGCATTCTTATTAGAGGTTTGTAGTTTTAATTTAAGTACTCTTATTTTTAATGAGAATCTTCATTCTTTTTAAGAATATTGTGTTTCTATATATATAAAATATTCTTATTTTAATTTAGTTATGTATGTTATAGAATAGATTATGGTATACATTAGAATGGAGATATTGAAAAGATGAATAAATAATTATATGTATTCTTTATTTTTAATCTTTCTATTTTAGTTTCACTATTATATTTGTTTGAATGCTTATATTGATTGGATTAACATAAGAATAATGTCTCATTTTTTAAATAAAATGAGATAATCTCTGTAGGGTTCACTCCATTAGGTCATACTTTGAGGTATATTTTGTGCTCTTGCAAATTATATAGTCACAGCTTCTATAATAATTTAAATCGAATCTAAAATTTATTTTTATTTCATTATTTATATGTTCTGACCAAATTTATATATTTAAATGATGACTATAGAACTTTCATTATTTGTTAGAGACATTTATTTGTTCACTTTGTATTTCTCATATTGATTGGATTAACATAAGAACAAAATCTCATTTAAAAAAAATAGAAATGTTGTTGACATGTTTTAAAACATTAGGTCATATTGAATGCTTATATCAAGGTTCACTCTATTAGGTCATAAGAGTTTTAAAACATTAAAGTTGTTGACACATGTTCTTTATGTAATAAGAGTTTTAACTTTATTTTTGTATGTATATCTTTCTATATATCTATATGTCGTTGCCTTAGAGACTGAATATACAGAGGTTGACATGGTTCACTCTGAATTAGAAATTGTTGTGTGCATGTGTAATTGTTTATCTTGCATGCCTTTCGATTAACATATATTAACTCTGTTAAAGATGTATTTACCCCCTCTGAATTTCCAGAGCATGGCAACACATTTTTCAATGGACACATGTAAGGAAAGAGGATAATCTAAAATTATTAAACTTATGTAACTGATAATTTATAAATTTATTCATATTAGTATTTCAAAATTACATAGCATAATGATAAAAAACAAATAACCTGAAAGCAGACAAAATTTACTCCAAACCTCGAAAAGGTTCAGAAAAAACGAAGAAGCCGAACAATATGTTATGGTTTTAGGAGATGATTATATTTGAACAGAAAATATCAGTAATATCCATGTAAAAATTATCAGATTTGGAATTCTGATAAAATAACCTCTAAAAAGAAATTGTTATCCCACGGTTGCTTCCCAGAAAAATTTGAAAAGCCAATGCTCCTCTACTTATAAAAAAATTGCGGATTTGGCGTTGTGATTTCTAACGTTCCACTTCCGTTGGAGTTTGGTTTTGACTTTTTTTAATTTCTAAAAATCACATCATTTTTAACATCCCTCCCTTTTTAGTCCCCCTTTTAGAAGGGTACTGACTCTGAAAAAATCAAATCAGGTGTCTCCCTCGCGGGGAAACAGCAGAACCCCGGTATCAAATTTCTCGGATCTTTAGGTTGTAGTCACATTTGAATAGAAACTTTAGTTCCTTTAAATCATACTACAAAAATACTTCCAAGTTTGAGTTTTCTAATTTTGATTTCTCTGTGTTTAGCCGTTGGACATTGGCTTCTCCTCCTATAAAAACCCAACGGTCGGCGCAGGCTGGGAGGTGTGAAAGGAACTTTTTAAACGCATACAGCGAGGAAAACAGGCGCTCCCTGCTCATTCCCATCTCCACTTCCTTCTTCTTCTTTCTCTCCCTTCGTATTTCTTGATCTCTGTTCTGTTGCATTCCTCCTCAGTAGTTCCTTCTCGCCAGATCTGCAGTCGGCATTTCTCCCTCTGCTTGCGTTCTCCCTTGGTGAAGCGGGGGCGGTTGGACATCCATGGATGCGGCATTTGGCTGAACTACCGGAGGGTGAGAGGCCAAGCACGGGAAGCGGACATCCGGATGCAGGTTTGGTCATCCCTTCTCTCAGATCTGAATGGTTGCGCCGGGCTTTTAGGGCTCTGGATGTTTGTTTGTCTCGGTTTAGGATCTTTCTCTACGGGTTTAGATTTCCTATATCTGGCTTAGATTTTGGGAATTTTTGTTTCCCTGGAAGCGGACATCCGGATGCAGGTGTGGTCATCCCTTCTCTCGGATCTAAACTCGGTTGCGCCGTGGCTTTTAGAGTTCTGGATGTTGTTTGTCTCGGTTTAGGATCTTTCTCTACGGGCTAGAGTTCCTATACTCTGGCTTAGATTTTGGGAATTTTTGTTTCACGCATGTGCTTTCATTTGTCTCGGGTTGGGATTTGTTTGTAGCGTCTCATTTGGTGCATTGGGCATAGAATTTTAAATATTTCTGGACGATAATTTGCTTGAATCAGGGGGGTTTGGGAGACCGTTTTTTTAGCTGGTTCTTCCTGTAGTTTGCATTCCCAAGTATAAATTTCTTCTGTATGAATTCTTTCGTCTATTTTTTAAGTGTTTTGCTGCCCCTGCTCTTCTTGTTTGCTCTTTATAATTTGTTAAAGTCAGCGAAATTCCTACCCTCGTACAACTCATTCTGTTCACTTTTTGTTTTCTTTACAAGGGCAATATTTTGATATTTCTTCTCTTTTCTTAACTGGAACGGTGATTGATTTATCTTTCCTAGTGTCTTCCGAGTTCCATGTTTGGGTCTGGACATGTAGGTTTTATGGAAGTCCAAGACCATGAAGAACTTTTTTCCGCCTGCATGTTTTGTGGAATTGCAGACGAAGCTCAGGAACTCGTCCACCTTGTTCATCACAAGATGGACCAAGTCCAACGACTTGAAGCCAAGTTTTGTGCAGCTGAGTAAAAGAGGTAGGTTTTACCTTGATAAGCACTTTTGACCAAGTTCTTAATTAAAATCTTCTAAAGCTGTGTTTTTCTAATGGTGTCCTATTGTTTGCTCTTCAAGGATTTCCAGTTTATCTTTATTAAATCTGTGATGCTTCTCATATAATCTTCTTCTATGTCCTACTTCATATAATCTTCACAACTGTGTTTCTGCACTCTCTGGTCCTTGTCCTTTCCACAAGCATTTGATTTCAAAAATCATGTTTCACTGTCACCAGCTTTCATTATTTCCTAACCTGTTTCACTGCTCTTGGCCTCTTGCCATAATAGTGTTGGCTCTTTGTTCTCCAGGTTCCTTGGCTTCACTGGATTTCCTTGTCTTCTTGACTAAGCTCCATTCCTCTTTGCTCATCGCTCTCTTCTCTCACAACACTCTAGCAGCCATCCACGACTTATTTTTTATGGGTCACCTTGGCCTTCTTCTACTTCACTGTGTACATTAGATTTATGTCTCTTCCGCGTGCTTTACCTCTGTATTGTCATTACAAGTTGCTAGTTCTCATCCAATGCTGCCAAACGTATACTAGTTTGTTCTTCAATTGTTTGCTTTATAATTTAAAGTGCACTATCTAGGAGGACATGCCTTGCCTATTTTGCTAATTCTATTCCTGCCACTCTTTTAGTCATAGATTCCACAAATTTTGGAAACATTTATATTTGTGCATTCTACAACAGTTTTTTTTATATATTCAACCTTATTTTTTTGAAAGAAATCGTTAAAATTATTGTGATCTCATTTTTAATACTTTTTACCCCCTCTTCATGTGCTCTGTGAAGATATGTTGTTCTCCCGTGCACTCTTCCCCATTGATCTCCCTCTCTGCGTCACCCTCAATTGTGGCAACAAAAAGGATCGATTCAGTGCCCCCTGTTGACCATTCCTCTCCTGTGTACATGCACATACACACTATCTCCCTTAGTTCATATCCCCCTCACCATCTCTGTCTATTGAATTTGCCACCTAGGCAACTGAGAGATTAGGTCCTCAGGACTCTAAAATTGCCTTGGGTTGTTTCGGCTCCTTGACAAGTTTGCTAGTTGTAGTGTAATTAGGTACTGGCTGGATGAGAGGGTAATCACATTTGTCTTTGTTTAAAAATTTGAGAGGTTCGAAGATTTATTGTGACTTTTACCATAAAAATATCTAGGACTGTATTGGATATTCTAGAAGATATGGTTATGCTTAGAGAATGATTCTTCAAGAAGTGGGAAGTTTCATAACTTTGTTACAGCTAGTTGGACACCTGAGATGACTAAAAAAAGTATAAGTTGCATCTTTATGATACTAAACTGCATTTGTTTATGTGGCGCTGGTCATGACAAAGAATGTATGAAGTGCCTAAAGAATGCAATACTGATTGGTGGATAAGCTATTTGTGGTCCAATGAGCAAAGCTGTAGAGGAGAGAACATATGAAGAAAGTTCTAGTAATTAATGCTAAAGGAGATTCATGCAATAATGTTAATATGTGTTTATGTGACTTTCCTATGTAGTAGCCATATATATATATATATATATATATATATATATATATATATATATATATATATATGTTGATCAATGTTAAAAAAAATATATTCATCATAGCAGGCCTAGCATGGTGTGTTGGAAAATATCATAGTAGGTAGCATGATAGTAAGCTTTCAAAATTTGATGTTTGAAACTAAAAGAATAGCATAGCCTTTTGTGTATGTTCATAGTTGTCAAGGTCCTTTTAAGGCCAATGGCATTGATCTGCCTTTCTAGTAAGACTATGGACGCAGATAAGAAGATATTCGCGTCGTCTGGGTTCGTCGCAATTTATATTGTTGCGATAGAGCCATGGATTTTAAGGCAAAATCTTTTGATATTTGAGAATATAATTACTTGAGATTTGGCCAAATTGAGGATAACGCTCATATTTTATTGATGATAATTCAATTGTGCTTACAAATAGTTATTTTTTGGCCGGAGTTTCCAATAGTCGCTCTCCTCCTCGACGTTTGGGACTGGCCGCTTATAAGTGAATAGAGCTTTAATGGTGTCCGCCTCCTCCCCGTCGCTATTGGTTTCGAGCTCCCTCTGTTTCGTCAGCGAGAGATGAGATGGCCCTTCGAATGTGCGCCTAGGTTGTTCGAGCTGGGAAAGGCAGTAGTGTGCATTGTAGAGAACGAATTCGATTGCCCCATTGAGCCAAAGTTCCATACTGGGTGCTAGCCTCGTATGCAAATATTTGGTTAGAAGTGGTCTTGGCGCGCATGTGAACATGTTTTGGGCCATATTTTGGGGATGGTTGCACCAATTCACAATTGTCTTGAGTTGACGTGGTTTGCAACTCACCCTTCTAAGTCGATGAGCGTATTCATGTAGTAGAGCGGGCTCTTGGTGTAGATCCGTGACTGGCTTTTCACCTCATTGTCATCAAACTTAAAGTGTAAATTAGTCTAACAAGAGTACATAGATCCATAAGGAGGCTTACCCAAGTTTGCGGCATAGAGTAGCACCGCCGGTCCCAATCTCTCTCCTTCCCATATACCACACACCGCGCTAAGTTGCTCTTCCTCAAGTACATTGTCAATTGATAGGAAAAGAAGTTTGTTTTTCCTGCAAGGCATATGGCGAATCCTCTCATCACCATCTCAAGTTCCACGTCGCTCCCCACCTTTGTCAATGCTTTGATTATCCATGCCGCCAATTTTTGCAAGTTTATTCTTTTTGTGGCTTGGGCATCTTGAATGCCCATTTGAATTCTCATGAACCTCTTTGCATGAAATTCTTCTCAGCATGATCGCCATGTCCTCCTCTTCTTCATTCATCATTCGCTTTAAACCTCGAGCAAGATTGTGGCTTCAAAGGTGGTGAAGACAAAAGTGTGAGTTTGGGGTTGCCATAATTCTACAAGAGCTCGTTGCCCAATCTAGATGGATTTCATGGTAGTGTTTTGCGTTGATGGCTAGGTTTTGGAGGCTCCATTTGGACAATATGGTTCTCATGTTGAGGGTGATATTGGAGGTAAGTTGTAACACTGGTTGTTGGGCCAGTTTGCTGGTTGGATCATCACAAATGGTATCAGAGCCTTATCCAGTCGGAAGTGCAGGAACGAAGTGCCACACAGGGTAAAGTGATATACTATGGGAGCCACCTCTTGAGGCCAAAATGGCGCAAAATGCTACATAGTGGGAGCCACCTCTTGAACATGTGGGGGCTATCTCTAGAATCCTACTTGCTTGGGGTTTGACTGTGTGCCATATGTGAATAGCAACGAGGACATTGCTTATATAAGAGGGGTAGATTATCACCCCATATAAGAATAAATCAGTTTGCTGGTTGAGACGTCACATAAGTTGTTTGAGCCACGGGAGCTTCATGTACCCCCTAGCACCCGGGAATACGAGAAGAGGTTGGAAAAAAAAGAGAAGAAAAAAAAAGTAGAAGAAGAAGCGAGCGCCAAGAACATGAAGAAATCAATTCAAATAATCAAAGCAAATTCTTCTACTATGCCCTCCTCTTGAATTCATTCATCTTCATCTTCTTGGATGGAGGGGCCCGCTTTGCACACCATCCATGGCTTAAGCACTTGAATTCTTGAACTCTCCTTTCTTCCATTTTGCAATGCTTTCTTGAGCTTTGGAGAGCTTTTGATGCTTGAGCTTGAGGAGGGGCCCGGACTTGAGTTCCTAATTGTATTAAAACTCCTAAACAGGATGTTATGTTTGCCCTCGGTAGGACATGAACATCGTTGAAAATTTGCGTCCACAGTCATCGCAATTTTTTAAGCAATTCTGGCTCATGTTCTAGATGGGAAAGGTGATACGGGTCGAAGTAAGTCGATGCGATTCATGTTGTTATGTGCGTCCACCTGCCGCCAATTTTTCAAACTATTTATGTGAACATTCATGCTTAATCTTTATGCTTGTCATTGCTAATCAATCTTTGAGTGCAGGTTAGGAAATTAATCACACTGTGATGTCAATACTTCAACTCTAAATGATGCGTGTCAATAGTCCCACTATGATATTTTGTGCATAGTCTCATCCACCGCATATCAAGGACCTCGTTGAGATTCGAGTTTCCCTTCATAAAATTCTTAGCCCTAAGGCCATTGCTTTTGCATATGAGGACGATGGACCCACGTCTTGGAAACTTGGTGTCCTAACTTAACCAACGTAATAATAATTCATGATTATTTTATATTTTTGTGTTTAACTTTTTCCTTTATGGAGCATGCATTATATAGGTTTTGAGCACATTGCGGGAGAATACTCTCGTGTTTAAATGAGGAGAACCACTTAATCTTAATTCTAATTGACATGAAATATTCCACTCTGAGTCTAGTACTCTGTAACGCCCCGAAAATTTTAATTGTTAGAAAAATATGAATAATATGGTTAATACAGGATTGAAATAATTAAAATTTGGGATTAATTAGTGTTAATAAACGTTACCCCAGTGTCGTATACAGAGGTGCGCGCTCCGACAGGGCAACACCGAAAAACTATAACGAAATTAAAATCTGAGAACACCATAATTTCCAAAAAATGTGATGATATTAGAAATGTAAATATCCGGATTTGTTGACGTGCGGATTTCGAGATTAAGTCGATGCAACTATTTTCTGGGTGATTTATCACCCAATGTAAAATAAAATCTAAAAATTAAACTAAAATCATCATAATTTGTAAAACCATCACATTAGCCTATGGTTGAAATTTTATTGCAAATGGACACCATTTGAACATGTTTACATAAGGTTGAATGGGCCAGCTGATTTATGGGCCAATTACGGTGGGGGATTTTTATGGGATTTAAACTGCTTACGTGTGAGGAGCTGGAGCAGCCACCTCACCTAAGTGGAAGCTTCGCACGTTAACCCATAGGTGTAAACCATGTCGATGGTAAAAACCCCATGGTTTGTACGGTGACACATCAAGGGCTATCGTGCCATGGTGCATGGCATATGCAAGAGGTTATAAAAGCACCCCAGTGGCCTTCGTACCCATCTTTCTGACTCTTCTCCTGTTGTGCTGCTGTTGTGCTTACAAGGTTCTACAGTTGGAGTGTAGCTGAAGCTACTGGTTCTATCCCTCTTGCACCTTTTGTTCCTGCTCGAGCTGCTGCTGGAATTGTTGCTGGGTGTAGCAGTTCGTTCTTTAGTGTTGTTGTTGTTGTGCAACAACAAACTACAGCTGCTTCTTTCCTGTGCTTGTGGTCCTTCACCATCTGCTACACTTTGTGGTATTGTGGATTTCTACATCAAGAAAGAATCCGTACTACTCAGATAGGTAGGATTCTCTTCCATTCCTCTCTCACTCTTACCCCTGAACTTACCGTTCAGGTGTTCATGCTCTCAAGTTCTTGTTTGAATTTTGTAAGTACCTCTAGAAGCTTGTGTGCATCATGTGTTGTTATAGGATTTTCTCTATCCTCTCTCATTCTAGTCCCCTCTCTTGCTAAAAACCTTGTGGTTAAGTGTTTACCTTGCATTTGTTCTGATTTGTGTTGGTGAAACCAGTAGAGACAATTTTCTTTTCTGTAATCACATCTCCTTCTTCTGTTAGAATCATGAATCTGAGTATCTATCATATTTACCCCTTGATTGGTGTTCTGTAAAGATCATTAGATATGCCTTTCTGTCCATGTGTTCATGCTTTATTAAATGCTCATGTCTTAGCCAAAAATATTCTTGTGAATAAATTCTTATTAGATGCAAGGAAAAATCTCTTAGAAGGATTGTATATATTTTAATCCTCATTTCATAAAATTTTCAGACCACCCATGTTGTAGGATTCTTCTTCTTCCTCTTCTTCTTTCCTTCTGACTGTGTTCTGGAATCAGTACTAGTGTCGACACACCCCTGACCTGTGTCGACACCACAGACTCATTTGTTCTTCACTATTTTTTGGAATCAGTACTAGTGTCGACACACCCCTAACCTGTGTCGACACCACAAACTCCTTTGTTCTTCACTGTTTTTTGGAATCAGTACTAGTGTCGACACACCCCTGAGCTGTGTCGACACCACTGACTCCTTTGCTCTTCACTGCCTTTTGGAAACAGTGGTAGTTGATACACACCTGAATTGTGTTGACACCACTGGCTTGACAAACCAAGTAGTGTTGACCTATCTGTCCAGTAGTGTCAACCTGTCTTCAACACAACATATACCTTTGTGAGGGATCATTCTTTTGTCATCCATATCCAGCTATGGATTGTTCTTAAACACCCCAAGTTTGATTGTTTCCTACATGGCTACAACCTTTTGGAATTATTCGTATTAATCTCTAAGCCTTTGTTACAAGTGAAACTTTGAGACCTTGTGTATCCAATTGAGCCATTACAAGAGTGAGTGTGTTATAATGATGACTTGTGGGTCTTTGGACTCATTTGAGAAATATGCCTATGCAAATAGGGCTGGTTCAGTCCTAGGAGGAGCACCAGAATTCGTTAGTGGCCGCGCGGGAGCGATGAGAACAAGTGGATGTTGGCATACATCATTACGTGCTTGATTAGTCATCATGTCCTACATGTGTGTGTGAATATGTGTCTGATTCTGAGCCTAAGTATTATCTTAAACTATTGATCATGCTTCTATACTATTCTTGTTCTACATGTGTTATTGAATTAACTCGTTCGTTCGTTCTCTTCAGCACTCAGTGTTAGCAATGTTCAAGTTTGTACCTTGAGATTATACATTTGAAATCTTTCTATTTAAAGGAATTGAGTTCTACTGGGCTAGTTAGCTCATTCAATCTACCATTTGCAGGTGGACAAGATGGAAATGAAGTCTAAGAGGGATTTGTGTGCTGAGTGGATTACACTACGTCAAGAAATACCATTGCCTTTTGTTTCTTTTATAGTTAGTTGGAAATGTAATAACATTATAGTCTACTTTTAACTGCTCCTCGTTTAGACTATGACGAGGAGTGTCATGTAATAAACTTCGGCAAACTTAGTTGTCTATAAATAAATTGTTGTGTTAGTTCTTGTGTTTAATATTTGTCGTATTCAGTAAATGGAATTTTACTAGGACGTGACATACTCAGTCCATTTTGTTGTTGCTTTCGGATTGTCTTTTGAGAAACCCCTTGTTTTGGATTCCTATATCTATTTGTCTTTTTCTTCAGATCCACATTGCAACATGTCCGCAAGTTGGTAAACACCCCCCCCCACATAATGTTGAAACCTTCAAGATTGTGTCTTTGGGTACTTCCACCACGCTGGAAGTTGACCTTTCTCCCTTCGTGCCTACGTAGACACCTTTTCCCCTCGTTTAAATATCTCCTAAGGCTTCCCTAAGTGCTTCATTTTGAGCTGAGGAACAACTCCTAATATGGTGTCAAAGGTGTGTCTCATCACACCTTGACGTCTACTTTTTAGTCTTCCCATTCCATTCCACTATATTCCTTTCACTCCGTTTCTTCCATTTCATGTCTCTACATTTCACTTCTTTGCAAAGCAGACGACAAGGCGAGGCAGTTATAGACATGCCAGTTTTGATATCATATTGTGCAGACTTCATATAATGTAATGCCTCAGAGTGGCTCTCTTCATGCATTTGAGTTTTTTTCCTTTTTTTTGGAATTTTCTAGGCTTTTTAGGAATTTTTCTTGTGGACCAATGGGGGTCAGGTTTCAGGTTTTAGGTTTCCATGTCGGACACAGAGGACACGCTTCGGTTCATATCCGTGACCACTTACTATGACGCCTTTTCAGTTCCAAATACGTGGTTTCTCAAGTTGTCGTGATTAAGTTCCAAAGTAGGACACAGCCGGTCAAGTCGTCGCCATTCACAGTTTCCATATTAAAATTTTGGCAATTTTTTTATTTATTTTTTGAAAGAAATTCTTGCCAAATATGATCCGCATCCACTAACATGGACACGATTTTGACTTTTCCTTTATTGATATGATCGATTGTCAAAATATAATCGATTCTTCAAATAGGCGTCGGCTCACATGTGTTAATCTTTCCATTTTTTGGAATAGGGTTAGTGTCCATGTCAATTTTGGAAATTCAAAATGTGCGGCGGATCAGCTGAACGCGATTCAGAGTTACTATTTTTCATGTGCCAGTCGAAGTATGGAAGTTCAGAATGCATGTCATCTTTATCAGACGTGATTCAGTTAAATGGTGACCGATGTGTGTGATGCGATTCATAGGATTTATTCCTACAAAAAGACTCTCGTGGCCACCTTTTTGGGAGGTTGGAAAGAGGTCATATTTTTTATCAGCCCCAAGAGTGTTGATGCGTCCCAGAGTTCTAGAGAAAGGAAGAGTCCCTCAACCTTGCTTGGAGCGTTCTTCAAGTTAAGAGGCGGTGTTGTCAGATTCTCAAGGCAGACATGTTTCATTGGAGCATGTTGGAAGCTTCTTCCACAGTGCCATCAACCCCTCTCTTTGTTGCAGCCAGATTCCACCTCTCCCCCTTTGTTCTTATTTCATTTATTTTAACTCTCTTTATTCATCTCCTTTTAGTGCATACATCGCCCCTCCCTTTAGTGCCTCATCTCTTTGTGTTCTTTACATCAATGTCATACACCCCCCAATACTTTTAGGGGTTTTAAAAACCACCACAATGTGTGTTCTACTTCATGCAAGTATCTTACTTTGATTCTTTGAACACTTGGTTCTAATCCTTTTCTTTCAAGGTAACCAAGAATCAAGACCTTCTTTGTCGGCCGGTCGATTGAAGAAGTAGGAGTCTGTAACACCCCGAAAAATTTTATTTGTTGAAAAATATGGTTACTAGACTTAACTATTATTATGAGATTGAAATAATTAAAATCTGGGATTAATTGGTGATACGGGGTTTTCCTCGCAGGTCGGCCGACCGCGAGGTCAGCCGACCACATCGGAAGACAGAGGCCGATGTTTCACATAGCCAGCATTAGCTGTCTGATGCTATAAGTCGGAATCACCTCAGCTCCTCTATCAGCTCGGCTAGGAGCTCCGTCAGAGCCTACCCGATAACTAACATATGCTTCTCGGGAAAGAGCTCACATGATTTACGAGGCAGATGAGGGAAGATACGAGGTTTATGAACCAATTGGTGCGGTGAGTTCCCAGCAGGTCGGTTGAATCCTCAGGTTTAGCCGACCTCCATAAGGGCTCTGGCCGACGACTTATCTTTAGATGATATTGGCATTTCTCACTCCGACGATTGAGAAGGATCAGTTTCGTGACCCTCGGTCTTTCTACTGCTCGGACGGTGTGGTTTCCCTCGTAAGAATCCGACCTAAAGCCCGAGCTTAACTAACCTCCGTCTAGCACCTCGGACCGACTTCTTCAGCTCGGCCAGAGGATCTAAGCCTGAACAAAGTCGACGTGGAGAACGTGCGCGGTGCACCTCCGTAACGTGGCTCATGTGGTAGACCACGATCCGAAGATCATGGAACGGTTAAGCACGGCCATTAAGACCACGATCGCCATGACCTGGCAGTACGTGGGCAACCCCAAATCTGGCATCAATCACAGAAACCACCAGCGAGATTGGCGGGCTCGTCCAGCTAATACACAGGTGTCCTAACACTATATAAAGGGCAGACACTCCACAGGCGCAGGCACGCTGTTCTACTCCAGGCTAGGCCATTCTGCTCGGCTAGCGACTGACAAGAGCGTCGGAGTGTCTCCCCGCCGAGGCCTCTTGGCGGGCTTTGCAGGTCAGGTAGGGAGCTCAGAATAAGCATCACACATCGGCCAAGCGCGCCTCAGACGGGATTCATCAGCTTGGTCGTCTTGGCTCACTCTTCGATGAGAAGCGCCTCAACGGTCACCTCGGCCTGAGCCGACCTATGTTACTTTTGTAGTAACATTAGCGCCGTTTGTGGGAACACGCTACGAAAGGTCAGTGCGGTCCCCTTCAACTCTATAGTTGATCCCAACTATGTTCGGACACTGAGGAGCCCTTCAAGCATCATCTGTGGTCGACAAGGGGGCCAATCAGCAGCTTGCGTAAGGATATTCCGATAATAAGCGTTTGCACAGAAAAGTTTAAGCCGATTGTACAACTCTTAGTACAAGTCATATCCCCATCTCGGGGAGCTCAGTGACCGAACATCGAATTCTTCATCATAGGCGACCTACCCTTGTATTGAGTATCGCGACTATAGGCCCGAACAAAAGGCCACTAATGAATGTTTGATGTCCTCGGTCATGAGGACGACGAGTTGTGTCGTGTGCTGGTCAGATACACCATGAACCTGCTTTAAATGTTGTGATTTTTCGATTATATTTATCTTGAATATGTATGCTTTGATGGTGATCGAAAAGTTGAAACTACCACATCGTGATTTGATACCTCGTGGGCACTTAGTCGATACTGACAGTGGAGAACAAGACAGAGAAACAGACGTCATAGTTCTAGACGAGGTCGCTTCGACACTCTCCACGAACCAAGGGACGACGTCCGACGTTATCTGAAGGCGTGGTCGCTCCGGCATACGCAAACATGGACGTCGTAGTTCTGGATGAGGTCGCTTCGGCACTCTCCACAAATCGAGGGACGACGTTCGACGTTATCTGAAGGCGTGGTCGCTCCGGCACACGCAAACGTGGACGTCGTAGTTCTGGACGAGGTCACTTCGGCACTCTCCACGAACCGAGGGACGACGTCGGACGTTATCTGAAGGTGTGGTCGCTCCGGCACACGCAAACGTGGACGTCGTAGTTCTGGACGAGGTCGCTTCGGCACTCCATGAACCGAGGGACGACGTCCGACGTTATCTGAAGGTGTGGTCGCTCCGACACACGCAAACGTGGATGTCGTAGTTCTGGACAAGGTCGCTCCGGCACTCTCCACGAACCGAGGGACGACGTCTGACGTGATCTGAAGGCGTGGTCACTCCGGCACACGCAAACGTGGACGTCGTAGTTCTGGACGAGGTCGCTTCGGCACTCTCCACAAACCGAGGGACGACGTCCGACGTGATCTGAAGGCGTGGTCGCTCCGACGAACGCTAGAAACGAATGTCGTGTTCGCTGGACGAGGTCGCTTAGGCACTCATCAGGAATTAAGGCAAGGCGTGGTCGTTTTGGCACACGCAGATGTGGGCGTGGTAGTTTTGGATGAGGTCGCTTCAGACTCCACATGAACCGAGGAGACGATGTCCGACCAAATTTGATAACGAGGTTACTTTGGCTCTTAATTTACTTGGATGTCATGAATCGAAAACAATCATCACCCTATAGCTCATCCACACTAAATGAACGAAGGCCTTCGCCAGGGACTAAGGCGACATCTGGCGAAACCGTATATAAGTTCGCTACGAACAAAGTCAAGTGATCACCCTAGCATTCTTTCGAGACTAAGCCGACCTTGCGTTCATATCGAAACAGGTCGCCACCTAAATAACGGGTTATCGGAATACCCACTGCTGGTCGGGTCATATCGCGAGGATGGCGTTATGAATGATCACCGATAAGGACTAAACCGAAGGAATGTTCTCCAAGAAAACCGGCGACTACAGCGTCAAGTTTGCAAATGGATAAAAGAGGAGAATTCATTGATAGAAGAGGATGTACAACGTAAGCAAAGTTCAGGGTCTGGACGTCTAATCAATGACGACGTCGTCCGAGCCGACCACATTCTCAGCACCGGGGGTGTTGGTCTCCTCGGCAATAACTCTCTCGGTGGCATCCTCGATTGCCCCTTCCATCGCAGAAGAGAGCGTCTCATCAACGACAGATGCGACGTGCTCGTTTGCAGGGTTGTCCTCGGCTGCCTCCTCCTCGTCATCATCCAAGCCCGATAGGTCATACTTTGGGTGGAGTTTCTGGATGCGTTCGATGTAGTGGTCGAAACCCGCCTTGAAGAGTTTGTCAACCTCATCGTTCAGCTCCTCGGATTCGCGGTACTCAGTGATGACCTTGTCATGCTTCTCTCTGGCTAGCTCCGAGCTACGAGCTTTCGCCGCTACGAGTTGTTCCTCCTTTGCCACAAGGGCCTCTTCGAGATCCTTGACCGTCCGCTGAAGACGAGCAACATCTTGCTCGGCTCTTTGCGTCTTCAACTGCTCCTCGGCAACAAGCTTCTCGGCCTTATTCTCGGTAGCGATGATTTTCTTCTCGGCCTTAGAGACGCGATGGTCGACCGTTATCTTGGAGGTTTCCACCTTTTTGAACAGGGCCCCGACCACGCCCAACTGAGTCTACACTGAGCTGTAGAAGTCTTCCACTAACTCGTTCGCTCTCTTGGCCGAGGAGTGGGCCAGCACTTTCATCGGGGTCGCCCGACGAGCCCACTCAGTAGCAGAGAGCTCTTCTGTCTGCACCGACACCGGATGGGGGCTCGTGATCGGCATGTCATGCTGGCTGTCGGTCGGTGGCTCCATTAGTTCTCGTATCCTCCCTTGAGACGTCGGTCGAGTATCCGACGATCGGCGCTTAACCTCCCGAACTTTGTCGCTGGCTAGCTCCTCCCCCGGGCGCTTCGATGGCCTTGTGGCGCTCTTTTTGCCTCGTCCTGAGAACCTCTGTGCTGCTCGATCGGCAAGCGAGATTCCTCATCTTGGGCCGACATCGGGAGCAGCCGACGACTTACCCTTGTCGGTCATTTCTGCGAGTAGAGGTGGTTGGTCAGTTTTCAATCACATATCGCATAAAGTTGACGTCGGCAAGAGAATGACCTTTATCGGCCTTGGCAATCAACTTGAATAGCTCGTCTGAAGGTTGATATAGGTCGGGTGGATCCAACACCTGTAAAGAATCAAAATCCGCAAGCTCGGATTCGACAAGGGTCGGAGCTCGGAAGACTTTACTACGTATGTTTACCGATGACCAGGTGGTCGGAAAGGGCCACGTAGCTGAACAGTGAACGAAGACAAAATTCCTCTTCCAGTTATGGACAGAGGAAGGCATGCGACCGAGGATATGCCGACGAAACCGAGCTGCGAAATATAGCCAGTCCCCAAAAGCTTTGACTGAGAAGCAATAAAAGAAGAGTCGTATGGTCGGAAGGACCTTAGCAAGAGCACAAACAACCAGAAAGCCGACGACCGACCTCCATAAGTTGGGAGTCAATTGCGACAAGGCGACTCCTAGTTTGAGCAGGAGGAGAATGATGAAAGGGTGCAAAGGAAACCGAAAGCCTGCTCTAACAGCCTCAGTATAGATACAAACTCCGCCTTCCATCGTATAGTGAGTGCGGAGCTGTTTCAAGGCGTGCACGGAGAACCCCTCGGGCAAGATGAGACCAGGGTGGGTTCTCATCCATTTGATGGTCTCGTCGTCGGTCTCACAAACAGCATCGGCAACGTTGTCAGCCTGCCAACGAGAACCAGAGGTATAGGACAAAGGCTTCTTGGGAACATATGACCCAGGATACACCTCGAGGGAAGACTCTTCGGCATTATCTGACGACTGATCATCGTGTCGAGATGACGATGAGGTAGAGATCTCCTCGGAGGGAGGAGAACCCCCAGACGCAGAAACTTCGCAAAGACGAGGACCAGAGAAGGAAGACGTGAAAGAGCTCGAAGACATTGCTTACCTCTGAAGGAAGCAAGTGGAAATCGGAAATGGTTGAAACTCAGACGGGGAACGTCGGCAACGCTGTCGTCGGCACGTCAACTGGTCATCTGATGGGTGATTTGCGCACGAAAGCAAGGGCACTCATTCGGCAGCAGACCCTGATATTTATAGTTCAGGGGGGGCGAACAAATCTGACGGTGGGAGTCCAGTTTGCAGGTCAGTGGTTGAGATCTATACATGTGGCGTTACCAGATTGGCCACAAGGTGATCCCTCGGATTCTGATCGGCGCGGGCAGCAAGGAGCGCCATGATGGCGCTCGGGAGGCAGCAGAACGAGGCAGCAGAACGACACCGTGCAGCAGACGAAGCGACGTTCGTCGTAGGGCAGCTTGTCAGTATGGCAGACAAAGCGCCAGGGCGGCTCTGACAAGATCGTGATGTACACTTATGATTGTAGCATATAATAGCAAGGTGACGTGGCATTTAATAGGTCACGTGGGTGATAGCCACGTGGCAGGTCACATGCTTTCAGCTTTGTTGGCCCTTTTGGTACGGTAGCAAGCTAACCTAAAGGGGGGGTGAATAGGTTTTTCTGAAATCTGAAACAGAAACTTAAACACAGAAAATTATCACTTCAAAGTTTGTTAGTTTAGTGTGATAAAGAGTAGCAGTGCGGAAGCAAGTAAACAATCACACAAATAACACAAGGGATTTATCCTGGTTCGGCCCTTCCCATATGGAAGTCCTACGTCTAGTCCCCAAGCAACCTCTTGGGATTTTACTAACCAAGGGTACAGTCCCCCTCAAGGACAATACAACACCCAGCACCCCAGCTGGTCTTCTTCTCTTTCCCGGGAAAGAAGGCAGCCCACTTCTCTTACAGGTAAAAAAGCCAACCTCTTGGTACAAACCTCAGTGCGGTTCTGCTAGACGCTAACCCCTAGCTGGGTTAACTACTGGTACAAACCCCAGTTCGGTTCTGCTAGACATAAACCCCTAGCTGGGTTAACTACTGGTACAAACCCCAGTTCGGTTCTGCTAGACACAAACCCCTAGCTGGGTTAACTACTGTATACAGTCCTACAGCTGGACAAGATGTCTTTCTTATAAAAGAAAGAACAGTGCTGAGAGTTCTACAAGAATGGCCTCTACCCAAAAACTCTCAGCAAAAACTCTCCCCAAGAATTACAATAAGCACAGGGAGAATGAAGAGAGAAAAGAAAGCTTGAAGACTTGAAAGCTTGAGACGCTTTTGCTTGCTTCTTCTTGGCTCAGGCTCTGTCTCTCTTTCTCTGAGTGTATGTGGAGTTGAAGTTCCTCACTGGTTATACACTCCTTGAATGATCTTCAGGAAGGCTCTATCTGTTCTTCAGCCATGCTTCATCTCTTATATGAGAGGCTTTTGAATAGATCCGTTGAAGAGATCCGTTGGAGTTCTAGCCGTTGCTCATCTTCTCTTCATTTGTCTTAATCAGACTCTAGTGGTCTTCGAAGTCTGTAGGCATAGAAGAGAGTGTTAGCATAAAAGAGTGTTTATAAGATAACAGTGCATGCTACTGTGTTTCTGCTATCATGCTGAAAATAGTAGGTCATATCTTTTTGACAAGACTCTGAAATATGCATGCAGCTTTTTGTCAGAAGATATTTGACTTTTCATTAGGCGCCAAGAAACACTTTAAAACATAAGAGAAATCGATGTGAATGTGACTTATACAATCGTTGTTCATTTATAAGTAAATCGTTGCACATTTATGAACAAATCAATGTGGAGAACAAGTCGTTGTTCTCTCTAAAGAAATCGTTGTGATCACTGAAGAAATCGATGTGAAATCTTAAGGAGTCGATGTGGTCACTTATCGAATCGTTATGAGCCAGAAAATCGTTGTTCTTTCCAAAGAAATCGATGTGATCACTAACGGAATCGTTGTGAGGGCAAATCGTTGCGATCAATAAAGAAATCGATGTGATCACTTGTGGAATCGTTATACGGTCAAATCGATGTTTCACTTAATGAATCGTTACGAAGGCAAATCGATGCGGTCACTTAAGAAATCGTTACGAGACCCAAATCGATGTGAGCCTTAATGAATCGTTATGAAGGGCAAATCGATGTGAGGGCAAATCGTTGCGCTCACTTATCAAATCGTTATAAGCCCTAAACGAATCATTATGGCGCTTATAAAATCAATTAAAATCAAATCGTTGTAGCGCTTATAAAATCAATCAAAATAAATCGTTGTAGCGCTTATTAATTTGGCACTTGAACTGAAATCGATGTATATGGATTAAACATCGATTTTATCATTTTAGTGCGCCATATTGCATCAATGTGAGACTCAACATTTTGCTATGAGATTGATGCGACACAGATGAAACAAAATATTCAATAATATTTAATTAACCATAAAAACAAAGATATATCATCATAAATTTTGTTATCACAAAGATATACTTGATATCATCATAAGTTTTGTTATCACCAAAATACAAGGACAAATAGAGAGTGGTTCAACAATCTCCCCCTTTTTGGTGATGACAAAATTTATGCGAATTTTCGGACATAAATATATAATGTATAGAAAATGCAGAAAATTCATAGAACATACAAATTCTCTCCCTTTTTGTGATTAACCAAAAAGGAAGGATCTTACCATGCATTCTCTCCCCTTTGAGAAACTTTTCTTACCATTTGGGGGGTTCAATAATGATAGACGATAAGGAATAACTCCCCCTTAATTTGTGCTCCCCCTTAGTGTGAAACTCTCCCTGAATGAGACTTGCAACTAGTTATTAGTAATACTGAAATTTTAAAATAAATAAATAACTACTCCCTCTTCAAATATGAGTTGGATGAAGAGTTGGCAGTCATCCTTGCCTTGAGCATCCTTGATCCTGATGCTCCAAGGCTAACCTGCAAACGAATTACTCAAAAATAGGTACCCAAGTCTTTTTGGGTCCTTGATGATTAGATGCATGATAAAAACCTTTAGGTACCCAAACTAAGTGTCTTGTTGTGCAGGTGTTTACAGTGTGTCCTAGTTTATTGCAATGAGAACAATAATGAATATGGATTGTTTTGTTGTTCTTATTATCTTTGTACTGTCTGTTTAGACTATAACTTTTGGAAATATTTTCCTTTACAGGAGCCTTTTTTTGAGGCATCTTGGTTTCTTTTACAAATTTTGGTAAAGCATATTTTCCTGAAATTGTGGCTTGTTTTCCTTTTACCGAAGGTATGTATCCAAGCCCTTGTTTGTTATTTCCAGATTTTGATCCTTTTAAGCATAGGGCTAAAGATGTTTTCCCTTTAGTTAATTTTCTAACTGATTCTTTTAAATACACATTTTCTTCAGTTAGAGTTTTTAGTTTTTCTTCCAACTCTAATTTTTCATTATCCTTGCTCTTTAAATTTTCATTCAAAAGAGAATTATTATCTTTACTGTCCTTTAATTATTTTTCTAGTTGCTCCAATTCGGATTTAAGATCAGAATTGGTGTTTTCCAAGCAAGTAGTGTTGTTTTTCAGATCTTTTAGTTCTTTTACAACACCCTTATGTTTTTCATATAGTTCATTAAAGACTTCTTCTAAGTCTTCAGACTCTGATCCTGAATCGCTGCAAGAATCAAAGGAAGGTTCAGAGTGTACCTCATCTAGTTTTACCATGAGGGCTAGATTTGCCTGCTCTTTCTCTGATTCAGAGCTTGATGAGCTTGACGATTCTGAGTTTGTATCTTCCTCATTTTCCCAAGCAGCCGCCATAGCTTTTCTTTTAAATTTCTTGTGCTGCTTCTTGGTTTTTACTGTTTGGCCAGTCTTCTTAAGCCTTGGACAATCTGGTCTCAGATGTCCAGGTTTTTTGCATTCATAGCAG
Source organism: Colocasia esculenta (assembly GCA_014218235.1). Lineage (NCBI taxonomy): Eukaryota > Viridiplantae > Streptophyta > Magnoliopsida > Alismatales > Araceae > Colocasia > Colocasia esculenta. Next base: position 12,870,401 of record CM024760.1, read on the forward strand.
ACTGGTTCTTTCTCCTTTTTCTCCTTCTTTTGGATCCTTCTTGATCCTTTGTTCTTCTTCTTTAAGATCTTCTGAAGCTTGGACAGTACTTCATCAGCATCATTATCTTTAGAATCTACATTTTGGGAACTAGAAGAAGAGGTGGAAGGAGCAGCTACAACTTTAAGAGCATTAGTACATTTCTTCTTAGATGAGCTTTCAGATAATCGCTCCATATTTATTTCATGTGCCATGAGAGAACCTATTAAATTATCAATAGAGAGTTTGTTTAAGTCATGGGCTTCTTCAATAGCAGTTACTTTAGGTGTCCATGAAATAGTTAAAGACCTAAGTATCTTTCTAACAGTTTCTTCATTTGAAAGAGTTTTACTAAGAGAATTTAAACCTACTACTATGCTTGAAAATCTATTATACATAGTAGTAATATTTTCGTTTGAAAGCATTTTAAATTGTTCGTATTGTGAAACAAGAATATCTATTCTAGTTTGTTTCACTTTATCCGTTCCTTCATAAGTTATCTGCAGTTTATCCCATATTTCTTTAGCGGATTTGCATGCAGATACTCTACTAAATTCCTTTTTGGATAAAGCACAACATAAATAATTTTTTACTTTAAAATTTAGAGATAGTTTATTTTTATCAGCAGGTGTAATGTCAGTAGTGCCTTCAACGGGAATAATAACAAAGTCACCTACCTTAATTACCTGCCACAGATCAAAGTCTGTGCCTCGAATGAAGCATTCCATCCTCATCTTCCAATATTGGTAGTCTTCTCCATCAAAGAATGGAGGTCTGGTGACTGATTGTCCTTCTGCATATCCTTGAGCTGCCATGGATCTTTGCTCTAAGATCGTTGGATCTTCTTTGAATGATCAGAGACCCGCTCTGATACCACTTGTTGGCCCTTTTGGTACGGCAGCAAGATAACCTAAAGGGGGGGGGGGGGTGAATAGGTTTTTCTGAAATCTGAAACAGAAACTTAAACACATAAAATTATCACTTCAAAGTTTGGTTAGTTTAGTGTGATAAAGAGTAGCAGTGCGGAAGCAAGTAAACAATCACACAAATAACACAAGGGATTTATCCTGGTTCGGCCCTTCCCACATGGAAGTCCTACGTCCAGTCCCCAAGCAACCTCTTGGGATTTTACTAACCAAGGGTACAGTCCCCCTTAAGGACAATACAACACCCAGCACCCCAGCTGGTCTTCTTCTCTTTCCCGGGCAAGAAGGCAACTCACTTCTCTTACAGGTAAAGAAGCCAACCTCCTGGTACAAACCCCAGTGCGGTTCTGCTAGAGACTAACCCCTAGCTGGGTTAACTACTGGTACAAACCCCAGTTCGGTTCTGCTAGACACAAACCCCTACCTGGGTTAACTACTGGTACAAACCCCAGTTCGGTTCTGCTAGACACAAACCCCTAGCTGGATTAACTACTATATACAGTCCTACAGCTGGACAAGATGTCTTTCTTATAAAAGAAAGAACAGTGCTGAGAGTTCTACAAGAATGGCCTCTACCCAAAAACTCTCAGGAAAAACTCTCCCCAAGAATTACAATAAGCACAGGGAGAATGAAGAGAGAAAAGAAAACTTGAAGGCTTGAAAGCTTGAGACGCTTTTGCTTGCTTCTTCTTGGCTCAGGCTCTTTCTCTCTTTCTCTGAGTGTATGTGGAGTTGAAGTTCCTCACTGGTTATACACTCCTTGAATGATCTTCAGGAAGGCTCTATCTGTTCTTCAGCCATGCTTCATCTTTTATATGAGAGGCTTTTGAATAGATCCGTTGAAGAGATCCGTTGGAGTTCTAACTGTTGCTCATCTTCTCTTCATTTGTCTTAATCAGACTCTGGTGGTCTTCGAAATCTGTAGGCATAGAAGAGAGTGTTAGCATAAAAGAGTGTTTATAAGATAACAGTGCATGCTACTGTGTTTCTTCTATCATGCTGAAAATAGTAGGTCATATCTTTTTGACAAGACTCAGAAATATGCATGCAGCTTTTTGTCAGAAGATATTTGACTTTTCATTAGGCGCCAAGAAACACTTTAAAACATAAGAGAAATCGATGTAAATGTGACTTATACAATCGTTGTTCATTTATAAGTAAATCGTTGCACATTTATGAACAAATCGATGTGGAGAACAAGTCGTTGTTCTCTCTAAAGAAATCGTTGTGATCACTGAAGAAATCGATGTGAAATCTTAAGGAGTCGATGTGGTCACTTATCGAATCGTTATGAGCCAGCAAATCGTTGTTCTTTCCAAAGAAATCGATGTGATCACTAATGGAATCGTTGTGAGGGCAAATCGGTGCGATCAATAAAGACATCGATGTGATAACTTGTGGAATCGTTATACGGTCAAATCGATTTTCACTTAATGAATCGTTACGAAGGCAAATCGATGCGGTCACTTAAGAAATCGTTACGAGATCCAAATCGATGTGAGCCTTAATGAATCATTATGAAGGGAAAATCGATGTGAGGGCAAATCGTTGCGCTCACTTATCAAATCGTTATAAGCCCTAAACAAATCGTTATCGCGCTTATAAAATCAATTAAAATCAAATCGTTGTAGCGCTTATAAAATCGATCAAAATAAATCATTGTAGCGCTTATTAATTTGGCACTTGAACTGAAATCGATGTATATGGATTAAACATCGATTTTATCATTTTAGTGCGCCATATTGCATCAATGTGAGACTCAACATTTTGCTATGAGATTGATGCGACACAGATGAAATAAAATATTCAATAATATTTAATTAACCATAAAAACAAAGATATATCATCATAAATTTTGTTATCACAAAGATATCCTTGATATCATCATAAGTTTTGTTATCACCAAAATACAAGGACAAATATAGAGTGGTTCAACAAGCTTCACCTCGGCCTACATTCACAGTCCGACATGATCCTAGGGGGCCAATGATATGGGGGTTTCCTCGTAGGTCAGCCGACCACATCGGAAGATAGAGGCCGACATTTCACATAGCCAACATTACCTGTCTGACGCTACAAGTCGGAATCACCTCAGTTCCTCTATCAGCTCGGCTAGGAGCTCCGTCAGATCCTACCCGATAACCAACATACGCTTCTCGGGAAAGAGCTCACATGATTTATGAGGCAGATGAGGGAAGATACAGGGTTTATGAACCAATTGGTGCGGTGAGTTCCCAGCAGGTCGGTGAATCCTCAGGTTCAGTCGACCTCCATAAGGGCTCTGGCCGACGACTTATCTTTAGATGATATTGGCATTTCTCACTCCGACGATTGAGAAGGATCAGTTTTGTGACCCTCAGGCCTTTCTACTACTCGGCCGGTGTGGTTTCCCTCATAAGAATCTGACCTAAAGCCCGAGCTTAACTAACCTCTGTTTAGCACCTCAGACCAACTTCTTCAGCTCGGCCAGATAATCTAAGCCTGAACGAAGTCGACGTGGAGAACGTGCGCGCTGTTCCTCCGTAACGTGGCTCATGTGGCAGACCACGATTCGAAGATCATAGAACCGTTAAGCACGGCCATTAAGACCACGATCGCCATGACCTGGCAGTACGTGGGCAACCCCAAATCTGACGTCAATCGCGGAAGCCGCCAACGAGATTGGCGGGCTTGTCTAGCTAATACACAGGTGTCCTAACACTATATAAAGGGCAGACACTCCACATGCGCAGGTACGCTGTTCTACTCCAGGCTAGGCCATTCTGTTCGGCTAGCGTCTGACAAGAGCATCGAAGTGTCTCCCCGCCGAGGCCTCTCGGCGGGCTTTGCAGGTCAGGTCGGGAGCTCGGAACAAGCGTCACACGTCGACCAAGCGCGCCTTAGATGGGATTCATCGGCTTGCTCGTCTCGGCTCACTCTTCGGCGAGAAGCGCCTCAATGGTCACCTCGGCCTGAGCCGACTTATGTTACTTTTGCAGTAACAATTGGTGTTAATAAATGATACCCTAGTGTCGTACTCAGAGGTGCACGCTCCGACAGGGCGACACCGGAATTCTGTAAATATCTGGATATGTTGACATACGGATTTTGAGATTAAGTCGACGCAACTATTTTTCGGGTGATTTTTTACTGGGTGAAAAATAAATTCTAAAAATTAAACTAAAATCATCATAATTTGTAAAACCATTCCATTAGTCTATGGTTGAAATTTTAACATAAATGGACATCATTTGGATACATTAATGAGAGGATTATTGGGCCAGTTGATTTATGGGCTATTTACGATAAGGATTTTTAAGATTTTTCTCTGCTTACATAACATAGACTACGTAAGCCCATGTCATTAGCAGCTAAACACTTTACACGTTGGTGGCTTATGTGTAAGTGTTGGATGGGTTGCATGAGACATGTGTAACAGTAAAAACCAAATGAGCTGGCAGCTGGGTTATAAAAATACCCCCTCACCCCTGTACACCTATACGTGGGAGGTGTCACAGTGCATGGGCAGGCAGCTGGGTTATAAAAATACCCCCTCACCCCTCGTACGCACCCTTTTCCATCCTTTGCTCTTGCTGCTGCTTTGCCTAGAGAAGAAGCTCCTGCTGTAGTGAGGTTTACACCCTTGCGTGGGTGACTGGTTGCTGTGTTGCTGTTGTCGTTGCCTTGAGGAGACTGCTACTGTTGGAGTTATTGTTTTCTTTGCTCGTAGAGATACAAGTGTAGCTGTCCGTAGACTGCAAAGACTGCACTCCCAATATCATCTTACTTTTATCAACTATGATCCATCGAGGAGAAAGTATCACCTTCCAAGATCAAGTAGGATTCAATCTTCTTCTCCTTCCTCTCTTACTCTTACCCTTGAACATGCTATAGAACTTACTGTATAGGTGTTCAAGCTCTCAAGTTCTTGTTTTAGTGCTATAAGTACCTTTAGAATTGTATATGCATCATGTGTTGCTGTAGAAGTTACTCTTTGAGTTCAGGTAGTCACTGCTTTGGGAAAGGATATACTCCCAGTACCTCGTTGTGTTGAGTTCTTAGATAGTCTTGTAGAGATTGTCATTCCATGTTTCATCTTGCTCGGCATGTAAATCAATAGAGAAGGCTAGAGATAGGTTCTTCTATTTGACATGATTCTTGTTTAGATCCATTGGTTTCATAGGTAAGACCCTTAGAACTGTAGTTACACCATTTCTGGAAGTGGAACCAGCGGCTGTCGACAGATAGGAAATATTTGTCGATAGGCCCAGGCTTCTAGAACTCCAGGCTGCTGGAAACATCAGTGGCTGTCGACCGATGTAACCTGTCTGTCGACAGATACACTGACTTGTCGACAGACAGACCAAGCCTATCGACAGGCACTGTTTCAGAACCAGAAATTGTCTTCTGGATGGTTGTACCTATCGACAACCACTTCCTGGCTGTCGACACATACTATTCTGGCTAGTGTTCCAGTACCTTTCTTTGCTCAGTCTTTTGCTAACACTTCATGCTATCTGCCTAGTAAGCTACCATCTTCATTCCTTTAGGTATTTTACTGTTATGTCACTACAGAGATCATCCACATTGTTTCCTATATATACTCTTCTTTGGATTACTCTTAAAGTCTTCAAGTACAAGTGATGTTTAGTTGTTTACAACCCCTGTGTTCAGTAACCTGAATTCATAGACCTTTATGTCATGAGAGTTTGAATACTTGAGAACCCCCAGTTGGTTATGAATAACTTGTGATGATAATTATTGGGGTCCCTGGACCCTACATGATTCATATGCCTGTGCAACTATGGCTGGTCCAGTCCTGGGAGGAGCACCCGAATTCATTTACGGGCCGTACGAAATGATAAATGATACTAGGATGCTTGGCATTGCATCAATATCAGTTTGATTATTGTTATCATGTTATCTGTCCTGTGTGAATATATATATGAACTAGATGATGAGTTTCATTGTGAATTCTTGAGCATGCCCTGTGTTTCAGTACTACTGTCTCAAATTCACTGTCATGCTAAGATGTTTATTTGTTCTTCTGTGATATCAGTCAAGTCCTTTACCTTGATCATCATATATTTTAATCCTTATGAATTGAGGAATTGAATCCTACTGGGCTAGTTAGCTCACACATCCTACCTTTTCAGGTGACCAAGAAGGGGGTGAAGTTTAAAGGGACATGTGTGCTAAGTGGACTGTATGTCGTCGAGCAACCAGACCATTTACTGCTTTTAACAGTGTGAATATGAAATGTAATAAATAGAAGTTTTCTCTTTTCTGCTCCTCACTTAGTCTGTAATGAGGAGTACCTTGTAATAAGACTTCCGCTTAGTGAGTTATGAATGAATAAATGTTAGTATTAAATCTTGTGCCTGATTTCTGTCACTTCCAATAAATAGACTTTTATTAGGACGTGACATATAATTTGGTATTAGAGCCTTAGGTCGATAAATCTAGGAAATAATCAGTGAGTTGGGGTAGAAACTTGGGATTAGCTATAATAGCAATACTAATTTTATAACTGTGTAGATACTTAACATGTTATCTATTTCAGCATGGATATGAATGCACAAGAAAGGCTGGTGGCAGCAATGGAGATGCTGCGCCAGGATATAGAACTATATGCCCAAGCCCAAAGGGAAGCCCACGTGCAAATTAAAGAGGAAGTGCTAAATCTGACTGCGGGTGCATTCCTGGCGGGTAATCCACGTGCCTCTTTGGATACCATGACCCAAGTCATGAACAATCTGGATAGTTTGAAGCTGGGACAGGACATGTTGCTCCACCAAATGGAAGGATATTGGGAAGTGTTGAGTGAAGTGGTAAGGGAGTTGTACCATGGGGCCGGAGGAGATCAACAGCCATCTGTGGAGTCTGTTGTTCAGACTTAAAGTGAGATAGAGAATGAGAGACCTACTTTTGTAACCTCTCTTTTTGATTTGTCGTGGTGGTATAACTCACCTGTATATGTGTGAGTAGTGAGAGGTTAGACGATGTTGATAACATTGTAAATATTTCGGCTTAGTAGGAAGAAGGTTGTAAGTATTTTAGTTTATGGAACAAAGTGTTGATGTAATGTACATCTTTTGACTAGTTAATGGGAAGTGGTGTGTTATGTGATATTCAAGTTTGTATGTTATGAATGTGAGCATGGATTGGTTATGGAATTAATGTTGCCCAGCTAGGTAGCCCAGAGGGGGGGGAGGGTGAATGGGTCTTTAAAAATTTATCAGATAATACATGTTCACTAAAAACGTTCACACACAAAGACACACTTTGATGGATGTTAGTTATTGTTAGAATAAACAACAATCACACAAAGAAGCAATCACACAACACATGAGTTTATCCTGGTTCGGATCTCCTCTCCTTAGGAGTCCTACGTCTAGTCCCTGAGCAATATCTCAGGATTTCACTACCAAGGGTACTGTCCCCCTTAAGGACTCTTACACACAGCTGCATCTGGTCTTCCTTCACACGAAGGGAATACAAACACCTTGGATACCCCACCAGGTCTTCCTTCTCAACAGAAGGGAACACACACACCCTGGATACAACCAGGTCTTCCTTCACACACGAAGGGACCACAGAAACAAGTAAGCAGGAGATTAAGCCCCTAGATCAAGCTTTTGACCGAGCAAGATCTGAAGCAAAGGACTGAGAGCTGAAGGTCTACAAACTAATCTCACTCTCAGATCTAGCAGCTCTCTCAAGATCTACAAACAATGCAGAGAGCAAAAGAGCTAATCTAATGGAGTGAGGCTTGGCTCTAGTTGAGAACTCGCAGAAGACTTGAGAATCAGAGTGATCTTTGTGACTGTCGTTCTATGTCTCTGTATATTTTTCTGGAGCTCCTTTCTTCAATATATATATCTTCAATTTGAAATCTAAACGTTGAAGTATCTGTTGTCTCTAGCTTTTGATGGACGTTAGACTGAGTGGCACTTGGAAGCTTCCAGTCAACAGTCCTTTATCCATTTGTGCACACAAAGAGATAGGATCTTCTGAAGTGTCCTTTGGCTTCTACAAGGTCCAATTGTTGTGAGATGAATAGCTGACAAGGACCTGCACACAAAGCAAGCTAGAATGATAGACAGCTGGACTGTCTCTTATTGTCAGTCAATCGTTAGTGTGAATATTCATCAAAAAGGTAATGCTATTTTGCTGTTAAAAAAGATGCGTACGGGATAGAAACGATAATGGGTGATATCGTCTGCATGCATGCAGAGATACATTCAATCTTCATTAAATGCACAGCTGACAGAAGTGTGTGTGCGAAGACTTTGACTATTCAACCCTTTGAAAGGATAAGTCATATGTCAAGTTGATTGATATGAAATCGATGCATTTATGACTTATGAAATCGTTATGCAACCAAACAGCAAATCGTTGTGATGACTAAAAGAATCGTTACGACAATAAAGAAATTGTTACGATGACTAAAGAAATCGTTACGAGAGCAAGTCGTTACGATGACTAAAGGAATCGTTACGAGAGCAAGTCGTTACGATGACTAAAGGAATCGTTACGAAAGCAAGTCGTTACGATGACTAAAGAAATCGTTACGAAAGCAAGTCGTTACGATGACTAAAGGAATTGTTACGAAAGCAAATCGTTGCGATAACTAAAGGAATTGTTACGAAAGCAAGTCGTTACGATGACTAAAGGAATCGTTACGATGAATAAAGAAGTCGATGCAAGCAAATCGTTGCGCTCTCTTTAAGAAGTCGTTGTAGGAACGATTTCTTTTGAAATCAAAAGAAGTTTCAAACTATGAAGAAATCGTTAAGGTACTTATGAAACGGTTATGAAGAAATCGTTACAGTTCTACTGTAATCGTTATGATCTATAAAAGAAACCGATGTGTACTTAGACAAATATGATGTTGTAGATACAATGTAAAGATGCTTACCTGTTTTGGCTTATTTTCCTTTGGTATTGATTCATGTGCTTAAGACTTGTAGAAAATAGGTTAGTGACCTTTAATTAAGGGTTTGATAATTATCACAATAATATGGTTTTGTTAATCACCAAAATAGAAATGTAATTACTTTTAATTACATGGGGATAGACTGTTCATCAATCTCCCCCTTTTTGGTGATGACAAAACTTTAACAAATTAACAAACTTTAGCAAATAGCACAGATACAGATAAATAGATCTCCATATGTACCATATGTATTTCAGAGCCACAATAATTCTTCCCCTTTTTGTCATTAGCAAAAAAGATGCAAGGAAAAGACAAAGAAGAAGAGAAAACAACGGAATGAGACAAGAAATACTATTTGTATTCATTCATTCTGGGAAGGTACAGGGAGATAAAAGGCAGGAGAGAGGAGGGAGGCAAAATGAGAAATGATTTCCCATGCCTGTTCTTCCTACTTTTCAAAAACTTGACGAAATATACCAGGGGCAAGAGTGTACTTGGGTCCCATGGAGGGAGCCATTCTCTTCAAATGGAGAGCCAACTGCTCATCAAGGAGATTGACATAGGCTTCTTTGCTAAGGGAGATTCTTTTGAAGGATACTGATCCAAAACTGGCACGAGCAAGAAATTGATCAACTGAAATGGGATAGAAGTTCTGCTTGGCCTTCAGCTCTTAACAAAGGGCTACATAGACTTTATATCGCTCAACCCAAATCCGGAAGGGATCCTGGACTAGGTGAATAGAGTTCATGTCTAAAAATGTAGCTTCTGATACTGGAGGGTGACCTTCCTTGGCTTGACATTCATTAAGCTCTGATAGCTGCTGAGCAGAGAGAGGGTAAAATCTGGCCCAGCCTGAAGGGGTCAACCTCTCACATTCTGACAGAATAGGAGCTAGAACCTCAGTACTGACATGGCCTTGGTGGTATTCTCTGAAGATAAATCTATGAAATGCCACTTGGAAGCCCTTCTGTACCTTGATTCTGCCCATTACTCTGGCAAAACGTTCAAAGATGATAGACCCAACAGAAGAGTCCATGACCAGAGAGTGGATAGGTGGAAGCAAGATTTCCTCTGGCACCTGAAGGGTGGCAAAGTCTACTTGGACAGCTTCAGTGTGGGCATCGGCTGAACCAAGTGCATTTATGGCCTGCTTAAATTGGTTGAATTGGACCTCAGGGAGTCGATGGACATATCTATAGTTGTTGAAGAGTTGGAAATGCCTGGCCATCTTGATCTCCTTCTGAATGAATGGGGCCCAACAATTCTTGTGATGAATTTGGAACCATTCTGAGAGAGTCAGGGAATGGTCCCTTGGAGGGAATCTAGCAGACTTAGCTAGATGAAATTTTTTGTGCAGCTCTCTGTGCCCCCTAGCCCATTGCTCTTCAGTCTTGGAATGAGAAATAGAAAAGATTTTGGATTTTTCAGTTTTGGTGAGAGGGGTATAAGGTAGAATGACATTTAAATGGTCTGAGAGATTAAGAAAAAGAAGGTTGACAAGGGTGGCAAAAACAACCTTCTGAAGATACTCTCTATACAGTGGTTTATTTATGTTGTCCACTGTGAGAGAAAACCACAGAGGTGGATGAAGAGGTTCAGATGAAAGAGAGGAGAATTTCCTCTTCTTAGGAGCAGAACTAGAAGAGTCTGCCCTATGGATATGATCCCCAACCTTCAGTACAGACCGGAGGATGACTTCTTCAAACTCATCCTTGATTTTCCCAAGATAGGGAGATTCAAGTTGAGCACCCTCAGGAATTATAGTAATGAAAGAGGGTGGAGGAGAAGGATGTAAAAGGGAGTGTGAAGTAGTAGGTGGGATATCTGCTGGTCCTGAGGATGGTGGACCAGAAGAAGAGGAGGCTCCAGCTGATGAGGAGTCTGGAGGGACCGCAAAAATAGGTGAAGGTGGAGGAATGGTTGTTGAAGAGATAGGAGAATAGGTGGGTTGAGAAGGGAAAGGTGTAGGTGATGAGATGGTTCTGGGTTGTGGTTTCTTGAAGGTTTGAGGTGCAGGTGGAGCTGTGGATGATGAAGGTGGTGATGGAGGTACTGGGGTCTGAGTGGAGGAAGGAGCTGGGGGCTCAGGAGCTACAACTTCTGCTTCTTCATCTATTTGCTGCACAGACTCTGACTCCAAAGGCCCTGATGGCCCTGACACCTTCTCAGCTGGCCCTGAAGGCCTTTGCACTTGCTCAACTGGCCCTGATGGCCCTGAACCACTGACCTTTGCTTGTGGACTAGCTGTTGTCGGCTCTGATGGCTCTGCCACTTGCTCATCTGGCCCAGACGGCCTTGGAACATCTTCTTCACTTCTTTGAGCAGCAGGAGGTGGAGGAGGAGGAGGAGCTTGGGCTCTAACTGCCTTCAAAATCTCAGAAAGCATGGATTTCATACTTCCTATTTCTTTGTTAAACCATTTCATAGCATTTCTTACTTGAGATATCTCTTTGGTGACTGATGCCTGGCTCATGAATATGGAATTTACATCAGATTGCAATGAGCATAAGATTTCTCCTTGAGCATCCAACCTTTCTATCACACACTTCAATTGAATTACAATTTTCTGTCTCTGGGACCTCTGATAAGGAGAGTCGGCTAGGAGAGGGACATCTGGAACTTCTGCTGCTTTCCCTTTCTCCTGGGCCTTGTCCATTGGAGGTTGCTGATCTTGGTCATCCTTAGAATCTGAGGAACTGGCAGTCTCACCTTCTCTGAACTGGTTCTCTGGGGGATTTTCATTTCTCTCCCCCTGAGTTTCACTGCCCTTCTCAACTTCAGCTTCTTCTTCAGCATGCACACTTTCCATGGGAACTTTAGTTTGTGCTGCTGTTGCTGCTTCTTCTTCTTGAACTGGGAGGACTTCTGAATGAATTTCAGTGTGGCCTGATGCCACAGCACTTTCTCCCTGAATATCATCTGCTACTGAATGCTCCCCCTCAATGGGAGCATCTTCCATTACTACATCTTCTGTGTGGACCTCTGCCACAGATTTTGCTATACTTGGCTCATGTGCAACTGGCTCCCCCTGAGAGATGGAGTCCAGTGCATCCCTAAGTAGACTGCCTACTTGGGAAGATGGAAGAGGAACCTCTGAGTATTGCCCAAAGGGCTCAATATACTCAGGAGGGATGTTCTCAATTCTTCTGTTGCTTGCTTCTTCTGCTACTACTGGCACTGCTGCTGCTAGCACTTCTTTTGAAACCGATGGAACATTTTGAACAATTTCAGGATCCACTGCTGCTGCTGCTGCCTCAGACGCTGCTACTGCTTCTGCTACTGGTTCTAGGTCATCTTGGGCTTCACCAAGGATGGTTTCACCCTCAACCACACCAGTCTTGGACCACACACCATTCACTACAGAAAATCCACTTTTTCTTAAATTTCTGGACCTAATGTCTTGGCCCATCTTTTCAGACACATCACCAACTACACTTATGCCGAAATGATGAAAGATTTTGGTCAGGAGATGGGCATATGGTAGTGAGATGTTCAATTTGCTTTTTATATCCCACACTTGAGATCTTGCAAACTTCATTCTCTCAATGATGAGTTCTGCAGTATTAATTTCCTGATTCTGGATAGCCCAGTACATCAGGTCTGAATCAGCCTTGGTGCATGAGGAGAAAGTTGCACTCCTTGGCACAATGATTTGACAGATTATGAGATGCAAAAGCCTGTTAAAGGCACTGAGCTGGTTAATATTCAGCTTTCCATCCTTCAGCCTATACTCCGGGCCTATTATCCCCAAACCCTTGACCTTAGTGTCCACAGAGTGGACTCCACTTCGACCAGAGGTAGAGACTTCAAACAAAGATGCTAACAGATCCCTGGTGATTCTGATTTGGGTTCCCTTGACCATAGAAGTCAGGGTCCCATCCTCTTCTATCTTCAGACAGACATAGAAAGCCTTGACAAGATCTGGATAACTTACATCAGAAAGGGTTGCAATCTTCGTCCATTTCAGCCTCTGTAGAGCTTCAACCAAACTGCCCATTCCGTTCTTCTCCAAGTCTGCTAAATCCACTGCCTTGTGCCCGCAAAGTTTTGCCTTGACTGAAGCGAACCTGGCTTGCTCTTCTGCGGTGAGGAATGCAGCTCCGTAACCCCCAACACTGCCGGAAACAGTTGAAGAGGCCATGGAATCAAGCAGGAAAGGTTCTGGAGGTTTGGAAGGGTGGTTGAGGGAGAAGCCCTCAAGAAGTTTCTGGCGGGAGAGGTTGAATGCTTCAAATCTGAGAGAAGTCTATGCCGGGGACGAAGGGTTATCGCCTCAGACAAACAGAATGATGAAAGCGATAAGAAGGGAGACGAATCGATCCCACACAGATTTCGGGATTTATGAAATGGAGGATAAATGCCCTTTTTGAAGAGGTGCGCCTTTATTGGCAGAAAACGACAAACACCGGTTCGAAAGAAATAAAGAATTACACAAACGAACCGACGGAAGAATTTACGCAAGAAGGATAAATGAGAAGTAATTGAGATAATTTTTGCTCACTTCAAGGAGAATAATTAATTGGGCTCCGAAATTTAATATTTTAGTATTTAACAGATAAATCTATCACAATTTACACATGCCTAATTCCCTTCTGAGAGAAGTGAACCTCTCTTCGGGTAAGGCTTTTGTGAAGATATCTGCCAACTGATTATTTATGTATCAATAAAAGATATTTCAATATTACCATTAGCTAGTTGTATTTTGAAACTCAAATCAACAGAATACATATGATAGGATTTTTTTCCACCCAAGTTCTTTCTATTCTATTTTGATTTGATGAACCGGTTCTTACCAGAATTACAGATATTACAATAAAAAAACAAGCAACCTTTCTTTTTTCCTTTATTTGTTTCCCCCTCTTTCTTTACTTTTACACTTTTACTGTTCTAAGAGAAAGTTGTTCTGCTATTACAGCGATACATACTTTCTACTGCAAGCTCTTAGTAGTTGTCCAAACGGGTCCTACGCATAAAAAATCTTGCTTGCGTTGAGCGATCTATATATCAATCATACATTTAACATTTTAGACTTCTAGAAAAAAAAAATTTTTTTAGGCTTTATCGACTCATCTAATGTCATATTTAAGCATGACAAATCAACGAATCTACTACCCCTTTTCCAGATCCGAAGAAGTTACCATAGAACTTCATGGACCATCTGTTTATAGCTCAATCGATGACTTCTTTGGAATGGTAAAAAAAAAAAGAAAAAGGATTCCTTGGTTTTCTTTTCTTTTATATAATTTTATATAAAATGGATACCCATACTTTTCTTCCTACATTGATTGTTTTGATCTATCTCAGGATCCTTATTTAATTAAAATTATAAGAAGCCTAGAAATTAGGATAGAACAGTTGACCTTCAATTAAATTATTATTTATTTCGGATTGATCAATCATATAAATGGCTGTTGCGACAAAAATAAATATAAATAGAATTAGAGTGCTTTTTTGCATATTTTATTTATATTTACTTTACATAAATAATTGTACAGACGTATTGGAAATTGATCTATGTTATCAAGCCTATATCTGTATCAAAATTTATATAATAATAGATAGTCTACAATACTAGATAGTGTGGTAGAAAGATATATATTTTAATTATATAGTTTAGTTCTTTCTACCATACTATCTCAGATACTGTCGATTCCAGTCCGATCATTTCATTTAAGACTTGGAGTTTAAATCCTTTTCTTCAATCATTGATAAGAAGTCAAAATATCAGTCAACTTAATCATTTTGACTGACTGTTTTTACATAGATGATAAGTAAAAAAGCAGTAGGAACTAGAATAAACAATGCAGTAGCAATAAATGCGAGAATATTTACTTCCATAATCTTATTGTTTTTTTTTCTTCGCAATAACTCGGGATCTAATCCCATAGAGATGAGAAATTTGACTGCTGTAAATTAAATGGGATGAATTGCATCCTAATGATACTGAATCGGATCAATGTTATGAATAACAATATCTAATCTATCAAATCGACTCATCGTCGAGAATTGAATAGTATAACATAGGAAGATCTTTTATCCATACCAAGTAAAAATGGGATTTCTGATCCGATAAAGAATCCTAATAAGGAGGTTTGGTATTACTCCTTTTTTTGATTCACTGGGATTTTGTCCACATAAGCATTTTTGACATTTGTACTTTTATTTTAATATTTTAGCATACTTTGGCTTTTACCAATCCGTAATTATGTACTTCTTTGGCTTTGAAATCAAATCTTTTATTTATTTGAAATACAAAATAAATGTATGAACGAAAAACTAAATACAAAAAAAAATACAAAGCAAAGAATAAGAATAAAAAAGTTAAATATAAAACAAAAAAAAAAATCAAATATATATCAAATAAAATAGAAATAATAAATAAATATAAATAAAAAAATTGTAGATCACAATAAAATGATATCTAACCTCAATGTGTTTGGTTCTTGAGTGATGTACTGGATTCTTGGTTAAGTTTATGGCACTTGTGTTGTCACATAACAGTGGAATTGACTTGATGTGCATTCCGTAGTCCTCAAATTGTTACTTTATCCATAGGAGTTGTGTACAGCAACTTCTAGCAGCCACGTACTCGGCTTCAGCTGTTGAGAGTGCTACTGAATTCTGCTTCTTGGAGGACTAGGATATCAAGCATCCTGCAAGAAATTGACAACAACCACTGGTGCTTTTTCTATCTAGTTTGCATCCAGCATAGTCAGCATCAGAGTACCCTACTAAATTTACTTCACATGATTTTGGATACCAGATACCTAGATCATGAGTTCTAGATAAATATTTGAAAATTCTTTGAACACTAATTAAATGAGATTCTCTAGGGTCTGCTTGATATCTAGCACACATACATACACTAAATAGTATATCAGGTCTGCTGGCAGTTAAGTAAAGTAGAGAACCTATCATACCTCTATAGATCTTTTGATCTACTTTCTTACCATCTTTGTCACTGTCCATTCTTGTTGAAGTGCTCATTGGTGTTGACAGTGACTTGGAATTTTCGAATCCAAATTTCTTCAAGAGCTCCTTGGTGTATTTGGCTTGACAGATGTGGGTGTCATCTCCTCCTTGCTTGATTTGTAATCCAAGGAAGTAGTTCAGCTCCCCCATCATGCTCATCTCAGATTCTCCCTGCATAAGCTTCTCAAAGTACTTGCAAAGAGATTCATCAGTAGATCCAAAAATTATGTCATCTACATAAATTTGTACAAGTAGTATGTGCTTGACCTTTGACTTTATAAATAAAGTGTTATCTACTTGTCCTCTAGTGAAACCATGATCTAATAAAAAGGAACTAAGCCTTTCATACCAGGCTCTAGGTGCTTGCTTTAAACCATATAATGCCTTATGAAGTTTAAAAACATGATTTGGAAATTCTGAATCATCAAAACCCGGGGGTTGTTCTACATAAACTTCTTCTTTAATGAAACCATTTAAAAATGTAGATTTGACATCCATTTGAAATAATTTCAAATTTAGAGCAGATGCATATGCAAGTAAAATCCTAATAGCCTCAAGTCTAGCTACAGGTGCATAGGTTTCATCGAAATCTATGCCTTTCTCTTGGGAATAGCCTTGAGCTACCAATCTGGCCTTGTTTCTTAAGATCACACCAGCTTCATCCAATTTATTTCTGAACACCCATTTGGTGCCAATAACTGGATGACCTGATGGTCTAGGAACAAGTGACCATACATAGTTTCTCTTGAACTGATTCAGTTCATCTTGTATGGCTAGAATCCTAGTCTCATCAGTAAGAGCTTCATTGACTGTCCTAGGCTCTATTTGAGAACAAATGCTAGGTAATCACAAGGGATTACATTACTCTTGTTCATACCCCTATAGATGGATCACCATAATATTTTCAGGTGGGTGATCTTTCTTGTATCTCCACTCCTTTGGAAGATTTTCATGTTCAATGTCTGTTTGCTGCAAGTCTTCCAGAGGTGGATCTTCCTTGTCCTCAATTGATGTGTTCTTTAATTCTTAGACAAGTCATCTGCATCATCAATGTCGCTCTCTTCTTCCTTTCTCAAGGAAGGGTTAGTTTCATCAAAAATAATATATACAGACTGTTCAATCAATAAGGTGCGTTTGTTAAACACTCTATAACCTTTAGGTTTAGTAGCATACCCCATGAAGATGCCTTCATCTGATTTGGCATCCAACTTACCAATGTCTCTTTTGCCGTTGTTGTGAATGAAGCATGGATATCCAAAGGTTCTGAAGTGACTGACCTTTGGCTTCTTTCCCTTGAACAACTCATATGCAGTCTTCTTCAAGATGGGTCTGATCATTACTCTATTAATGATATAGCTTGCTGTGTTCACTGCTTCAGCCCAGAAATACCTTGGTAAATCATATTCTGACTGCATTGTTCTTGCCATATCCAATAAGGTTCTATTCTTTCTCTCAGCAACTCCATTTTGCTGTGGTGTCCTTGGTGCTGAGAAGTTATGCTCAATCCCTTGGTCATTACAGAATTTTGCAAATTTTCCATTTTGAAACTCTCCTCCATGATCTGACCGGATTCCAGCGATGCAAAACTTCTTGTCTTTCTGTACTCTTCTGTTGAAGCTTACAAAACTATCAAAGGTATCATCTTTATGCTCCAAGAAAGAAACCCATGTGAATCTGGAATAATCATCCACAATAACAAATCCAAAATTCTTTCCTCTAAGACTAGTGGTCCTCATTAGCCCGAATAAATCCATGTGAAGGAGTTCTAAGGGTTTAGAGGTGGTTACCACAGTCTTTAACTTGAAGGAACTCTTAGTGTGCTTTCCCTTTGCACACGGTCTGCAGATGCCATCCAATTTATTGCTGACCTTTGGCAGACCTTCCACAAGACTTCTCTTTCTGAGCTTATTCATGCCATCCAAACTGCAGTGGCCCAATCTTCTATGCCACAGCTCAGTTGACTGCTCTTTGCTGGCTGCTAAACAAATGTCTTGATCCTTGAGTTCTTCAAGATATAGCACATACAGGTTCTTTTCTCTGTTAGCTTCGAAGATTACTGCTCCATCCTTCAGGATACTGCACTTGGATTCTTGGAACTTGATCTGATGACCTTTGTCACAAAGCTGGCTGATGCTTATGAGGTTGTGCTTTAGCCCTTTGACACACAGTACATCTTCAATAACTGTTTTCCCTTTGTTGCTCACAGAACCACTACCTATCACTGTTCCTTTTCCATTATCTCCATAGGTGACTGTTCCTTCTTCAGCTTAGAGATGAGTGAACAGCTTCCTGTTCCCTGACATGTGCCTTGAGCACCCGCTGTCCAGGTACCACTTGATCTGATGACCTTTGTCACAAAGCTGGCTGATGCTTATGAGGTTGTGCGTTAGCCCTTTGACACACAGTACATCTTCAATAACTGTTTTCCCTTTGTTGCTCACAGAACCACTACCTATCACTGTTCCTTTTCCATTATCTCCATAGGTGACTGTTCCTTCTTCAGCTTGGAGATGAGTGAACAGCTTCCTATTCCCTGACATGTGCCTTGAGCACCCGCTGTCCAGGTACCACTTTGATTCTCGAAGGCTTCCCTTCTCTTCAGTGTTTGCCATAAAAGCCAAGTTGGCTTCTTCTTCTTCACTGTTTAAGCTTGACTCACTGTCTGAGTCGCTGTTGTTGCTCCATGCTGCTGCCATAGCCTTTTTCTTATGCCTCCTAAATTTCTTGGAGCTTTCTCTCTTTCTAAATTCAGGCTTCTTGAGCTTTGGACATTCTGCTTTGATATGTCCTGGCTTTTTGCACTCGTAGCATATGGGCTCGCCCTTTTTCTAATCCTTTCCATCTGGTTTCTTGAAGTCCTTATTTTTCTTGAAATGTCTTCTACCAGATTGGAACTTCTTCTTCTTTGCTAGAATGCGCTGCAGTCTTCTTGATAGCATGGCTTCTTCATCTTCGCAATCATTTGAGCTTTCATCTTCGGCTGATGACTCATCTGATCTGTCTTCTTCTACTTTAAGAGCATTTGAATGTTTCTTTCGCTTGAGGACTCTCCTAGTCTCTCCATATTATCTCGTGGGCCATAAGGGACCCAATGAGCTTTTCCAACGACATCTTCTTTAGATCATTAGCTTCCTCAATGGTTGTTACCTTGGGAGTCCATGTAGATGGAAGAGATCTAAGGATTTTTCTGACCATATCTCCAATCTCATAGGTCTTCCCAAGTCCTGCTAATCCATTTGTAATGTCTGTGAATCTACTGAACATTTGAGTTATGGACTCTCCTGGCTGCATATGGAACCTCTCATATTGAGTTACCAGAATATCTATTCTGGTTTCCTTAACCTTGTCCGTGCCTTCATAAGTGATTCTCAATTTTTCCCACATCTCCATTGCAAATTTGCAGGCTGATACTCTATTGCATTCTTTCTTGCTGAGAGCACAGCACAGAATGCTTTTAGCCTTACAGTTTAAAGAAATCTTCTTCCTGTCATCATCTGTCCACTGAGCCTTTTCGTTGGTGACTAGGAGATCGCCTTCTTCAACTATGGACCATATCTGGTAGTCATGACCTTGTAGAAAATACTCCATTCTTGTTTTCCAGTAAGCATAGTCTTCTCCATCAAACAATGGTGGTCGGTTGATAGACTGACCTTCATTGTGACCTTAGGCTGCCATGGATCTTTACTCTTCAGATCGTTGGATCTTCTTCTTTGTCGAAGAGACTCGCTCTGATACCACTTGTTGCCCAGCTAGGTAGCCCAGAGGGGGGTGAATGGGTCTTTAAAAATTTATCAGATAATACATGTTCACTAAAAATGTTCACACACAAAGACACACTTTGATGGATGTTAGTTATTGTTAGAATAAACAATAATCACACAAAGAAGCAATCACACAACACAGGAGTTTATCCTGGTTCGGATCTCCTCTCCTTAGGAGTCCTACGTCCAGTCCCTGAGCAATATCTCAGGATTTCACTACCAAGGGTACTGTCCCCCTTAAGGACTCTTACACCCAGCCGCAGCTGGTCTTCCTTCACACAAAGGGAATACAAACACCCTGGATACCCCACCAGGTCTTCCTTCTCAACAGAAGGGAACACACACACCCTGGATACCACCAGGTCTTTCTTCACACACGAAGGGACAGCCACAGAAATAAGTAAGCAGGAGATTAAGCCCCTAGATCAAGCTTTTGACTGAGCAAAATCTGAAGCAAAGGACTGAGAGCTTAAGGTCTACAAACTAAGCTCACTCTCAGATCCAGCAGCTCTCTCAAGATCTACAAACAATGCAGAGAGCAAAAGAGCTAATCTAATGGAGTGAGGCTTGGCTCTAGTTGAGAACTCGCAGAAGACTTGAGAATCAGAGTGATCTTTGTGACTGTCGTTCTATGTCTCTGTATATTTTTCTGGAGCTCCTTTCTTCAATATATATATCTTCAATTTGAAATCTAAACGTTGAAGTATCCGTTGCCTCTAGCTTTTGGTGGACGTTAGACTGAGTGGCACTTGGAAGCTTCCAGTCAACAGTCATTTATCCATTTGTGCACGCAAAGAGATAGGATCTTCTGAATGTCCTTTGGCTTCTACAAGGTCCAATTGTTTGTGAGAAATAGCTGACAAGGACCTGCACACAAAGCAAGCTAGAATGATAGACAGCTGGACTGTCTCTTGTTGTCAGTCAATCGTTAGTGTGGATATTCATCGAAAAGGTAATGCTATTTTGCTGTTAAAAAAGATGCGTACGGGATAGACACCATAATGGGTGATATCGTCTGCATGCATGCAGAGATACGTTCAGTCTTCATTAAATGCACAGCTGACAGAAGTGTGTGTGCGAAGACTTTGACTATTCAACCCTTTGAAAGGATAAGTCATATGTCAAGTTGATTGATATGAAATCGATGCATTTATGACTTATGAAATCGTTATGCAACCAAACAGCAAATCGTTGTGATGACTAAAAGAATCGTTACGACAATAAAGAAGTCGTTACGATGACTAAAGGAATCGTTACGATGACTAAAGGAATCGTTACGATGACTAAAGGAATCGTTACGATGCATAAAGAAGTCGATGCAAGCAAATCATTGCGCTCTCTTTAAGAAGTCGTTGTAGGAACGATTTCTTTTGAAATCAAAAGAAGTTTCAATCTATGAAGAAATCGTTAAGGTACTTATGAAATGGTTATGAAGAAATCGTTACAGTTCTACTATAATCGTTATGATCTATAAAAGAAACCGATGTGTACTTAGACAAATATGATGTTGTAGATACAATGTAAAGATGCTTACCTGTTTTGGCTTATTTTCCTTTGGTATTGATTCTTGTGCTTAATAGGGTGTTTGGTTACAATTTTTTGTCTCTTTTTTCTCTAAAATTTAAAAAAAAAGAGAAGACAAACACAATGAGGTGTTTGGTAAGTAGTTTTTTTTTTAGTGTAAAATTTTTATCCTATGTAAATCTCTTCCAAAAAAAAAACAGTCCTAACCTATTTTTATTTTAAAAGCACACAAACTCTCTCTCAACCTCCCCCCCCCCTCAACTGCGGCCCTCCTCTCCCCCCCCCCCCAAATCCAGCTGCCCCACCCCCCAGGGGCACCCCCCCACCCCGCCGGGCACCCCCCCCCCCACCCGGTCGGGCACACCCCCCCCAAAACCCAACCGCCCCCTCCCCCCACCACCCCGCAGGGCACCCCCCCCCCACCCCAGCCGCCCCCCCACCCCGCCCAGCACTGCCCCCCCTCCCCAAACCCAACCGCCCCCCCTGCAGCCGCCCCTCCCCCCACCCCGCAGGGCACCCCCCCCCCCAAACCCAGCCGCCCCCCCCCAACCCCGCAGGCACTGCCCCCCCCCCTCCCCAAACCCAACCGCCCCCCCTGCAGCCGCCCCCATCCCCCCACACCGCAGGGCACCCCCCCCCAAACCCCAGCCCCCCCCAACCCCGCAGGGCACTGCCCCCCCTCCCCAAACCCAACCGCCCCCCTGCAGCCGCCCCCTCCCCCCACCCCGCAGGGCATCCCCCCCCCCAAACCAAACCCAGCCGCCCCCCCCACCCTGCCCGGCACTGCCCCCCCTCCCCAAACCCAACCGCCCCCCCTGCAAGCCGCCCCCTCCCCCCACCCCGCAGGCACCCCCCCCCCCCCCCCAACCCCGCAGGGCACTGCCCCCCCCCCCCCCTCCCCAACCCAACACCGCCCCCCCTGCAGCCGCCCCCTCCCCCCCCCACCCCGCAGGGCACCCCCCCCCAAACCCAGCCGCCCCCACCACTCCGCCCAGCACTGCCCCCCCTCCCCAACCCAACCGCCCCCCCTAGCCCCCCCCATCCCCCCACCCCGCAGGGCACCCCCCCCCCCCCAAACCCACCCGCCCCCCCACCCCGCCCAGCACTGCCCCCCCTCCCCAAACCCAACCGCCCCCCCTGCAGCCGCCCCCTCCCCCCACACCTCAACATAAATTTTAAAAATTATTCATTTTTACCAAACACATAACCACATTTTTTTATAATTTTAAATTTAAAATTAAAAGAGACTCAACATCATTTTTAAAGTAGAAATAGTTTTTTTTTAATTGCTCCCAAACACCCCATAAGACTTGTAGAAAATAGGTTAGTGACCTTTAATTAAGGGTTTGATAATTACAATAAAATATGTTTTGTTAATCACTAAAATAGAAATGTAATTACTTTTAATTACACTGGGGATAGACTGTTCATCAATTAATGTGTGCATTATTGGATGTCTCAGATACTCTTTCAATTTAATCATGGACGGAAGTAATGCTAACTGGAAGAAAATGGAAAGTTCGATGCACGATTTGACCCGAGTAATGAAAATTGTAGCCAAGAATAATAGCCATAGCGGAACAAGCCTATTTTAAGGATTTCTGAAGTTTGGACCCTCTGAGATTCGCAGGAAGTATGGATCCGAACGAAGCTGAGAACTGGTTGAAAGATATTGAGAGGATTTTCAAAGTGATCAAATGTAGAGAAGAGGAAAAGATTCGTTTGGCCACATTTCAGTTAGATCGAGATGCCCGAGCATGGTGGGAAACAGTGGAATCCACCTTAGAGGACTCAAACCAAGTTGGTTGGGAAGAATTCGTGGAACTATTTAATGACCAGTATTTTTCCGAGGTAGTTCAGGAAAGAAAAGCAAATGAGTTTGCTAGCTTGAAGCAACTCAGGATGTTAGTGTCGGAGTATGAGGCCCGGTTTGCCCGATTGTCAAAGTATGCTCCACATCTTATAGCCACAGAAAAACTCAAGGCCAAGAGGTTTATGAACGGATTGTGTCCCAACTTCATTATGTAGCTAACCCCTCATTTGATTACTGCATACTCAGAAATGGTTAAAAGAGCTTTAGCATTGGAAGCTGCAAATGACACCGTGGATAAAATTAGAGGAAGGTTTGGAGAAGGATCTTCAGATATCGTAAGAGGAAGTATGAGTCAAGGAATGCCCCGAAGGTTCAGCAAACTACTAAGAAGGTAGGAAAAGCTCCAGTTGGAGGTAGAGAGATGTGTGCAAGCATTTCCATCTCAGTGGGCATAAGACTGAGAATTGTTAGCGTAGGCTGGGTGCCTGTCTCTGATGTGGGAGTACTCAACACCGAATTCCAGATTGTCCGATGACCAAGAATGCACCAACAAATCAGAACCCCCGAGTGAAGCAGGGAAGATTGCAAGCCATTTAGGAAGTGGAACTTGAATCACCGCAAGAAGGCGGACTGACAGAAGGTGCAATATTACTAGTAAACTCAAAACCTGCGTATGTATTGTTTGATTCAGGGGCTATGCATTCTTTTATTAGTCATGGGTTTGCTAAATCTTTGGAAGTAAAATCAGTTTTATTACCTAATCAGTTTTATTACCTACAAAGCTTGAGGTTGCAACTCCTTTGAGTGAGGGTAAGAAACTTAAGGAATATTACCATGCTAGCCAAATTTTAGTCAAAGGACATAACTTACCCGGTGATTTGACATACCTTGAGATGTGGGATTATGATGTAATCCTTGGGGTTGATTGGTTATCTAAACATCATGCAAACTTAAATTGTCAATTAAGACAAGTAACCTTTCTAGGAAAGGAAGCTTATTCTATGACTTTTGATAAACCTAGGAAAATACCTATAATTTCGGCAGTTAAAGCATGTAAATTGGTACAAAAAGGTTTTCAGGAGTATTTGGCTTCTGTAACTTTGATAAATCAGAACACTTCTGGATTGGAAGATATTCCGGTAGTAAGAGAATTTTTTGATATTTTGCCCGAAGAGTTATCTAGTTTGCCACCTAGTAGAGAGGTGAAATTTTCAATTGAATTGGTACTAGGAGCAACACCAATTTCAAGAACACCCTACATAGAATGTCAATGGAAGAGTTGAAGGAGTTAAAAAGGCAATTACTGGAGTTGATAGAAAAGGGATTCATTAGACCCAGTACCTCACCTTGGGGTGCTCCGGTGTTGTTTTTTAAAAAGAAGGATGGATCTATGCGGTTATGCATAGATTATCGATATTTGAATCAATCAACTATTAAGAACAAATATCCACTTTCGAGAATTGATGATTTATTTGATCAATTGTCTAGAGCTCAGTATTTCTCTAAGATTGATTTAAGATCTAGGTATCATCAACTCAGAATTCAAGAACATGATATCCATAAAATGGCTTTTCGAACGCGATATGGGCACTATGAATTTGTAGTGATGCCGTTCGGATTGACAAATGCACCAGATGTATTTATGCGTTTGATGAATGATGTGTTCAGATCTTATTTAGATCGATTTGTGGTTGTGTTTATTGATGACATACTGATTTACTCTAAGAGCATAGAAAAACATGAATCACATTTACAGATTACTTTGCAACTATTACGAGACCACAAATGTATGTGAAGTTCAGTAAATGTGAGTTTTGGTTGAAACAAGTGATGTTCTTAGGACATATTATTTCTAAAGAAGGTTTGACAGTAGATTCTTCAAAGATTGAAATCATACAGAAATGGAAGCAACCTAAGAACCTCACTGAAATCAGAAGTTTTCTAGGTTTGGTCAGTTATTACCGGCGATTTGTTAAAGATTTCTCCAGAATTGCTTCGCCTCTCACACAATTGACTCGAAAAGGAATTGCATTTGAATGGATAGAGTAGGGTTGTAAACGAAATTTGATATTCTGATTCGATTTCGATAAAAATTATTAATTTTAGAATTGAAAATTGATATCGATAGCTTATCGAAATCGGTATAAGATATTCCGATAAGTTATTGAAATCAAAATTAAAAAATAATGAGAATCAAAATCAATATTAATTATTCCGATAATTATTCATAAACTCAAAAGACAAAATCATGATAAACACCTTAGCGTATCGAAATTTTAGTTCCGATAATATTATCAGAACGGAATAGGAATTAACCATTCTAATTTTATTAGAATCGAAACTATATTTCGATTATCGGAATGAGATTCGAAACTTATGTTTCCAGTTCGGAACCCGACCAGCCCTAGGGTGGAGTCAAGACTCAAGATGGCGTCATAGTTTTTCTTAAGAAATATTAAATATATATTTTGAAAATATGCACTTCTAGCTTCTCATTATTATAATAAATATTTCTCATTTTCTTGAGTTAAATACTTATATATTCTGAAAAGTGTATTTACTTTAAAAATCTTAAGCTCACCAAATATACCCTATATATTTTTAAACATTCATATTTCTCTAACTAATGGTTGTTTTTCTCTAAGTCATGTGCAAAGTCGAGTAACCTCTCAAGAGTATTTCACTAACTAAGAGATTTTTTTTCCACTTAATTTTCATGGTATTACCGCTTAATATAAACACGGTACTTTGGGAAGTTCTAAAGGAACATTAAGTCTTATTAGGAGCAAATTAAGTTATACAACCAAAATAAGGAGAGCTCTCTAAACCTTAGTTAAACAACCAAAATAAGGAGAGATGGCAAACAAACAGGGTAGATGCTTGCTTACGACTACGAATACGATACGTAGTGCCCTTGAAGGCTCTCAGGCTCCGGAGTGATCAGGGCTCAGACAGGACGCTGCAGGTGTTACCACGCGGCCTGCACAGGGCCTCCAGTGGCCTGGCCATAGGCATGGCGGTCCCCTCCCGTTCGCTCATGTCCACCTTCTCCTCGCCCACTCTCTCCCACTCGAAGCACTGGACCAGGGATCCCACCGCCAGCGCTATCAGGCTCATGGCGTGGCCCTTGCCCGGGCACCCCCTCCTCCCGGCCCCGAACGGGATCAACTTGTAGCCTTCCACGTCCCCTCCCGCGAACCTCTCCGGCCTGAACTCCTCCGGCGCCCTCCACAGCGTGGGGTCCCTCTGAATGGCGTAGGCGTTCACCAGCAGCATCGTCCCCGGCGGCACGCAGTAGCCCCCGACGGTGCACTCCGCGGACGACTCGTGCGGCAGCAGCAGGGGACCCGGTGGGTACAGCCGGAGCGTCTCCTTGATGACCCCGTGGAGGTAGGGCAGGTTGGGGAGGTCGGAGGACTCCACTAGGCGATCGCGGCCGACGACGGCGTCTACCTCTGCTCTCACCTTCTCCATAGCTTCCGGGTGGTTGAGCAGGAGAGCCATCGCCCATTCCATGGCCCCCGAAGTAGAATCGGTTCCTCCTGTTACGAGCACCTAAACAGGGACAAAGAGAAGTGGCAAACAAAAGAGACAAGGAGATCGAACAAAGGAATGTTCTTGGCTGCGCATATAGGAACAGATCTCTACGTTACCTGTATAACACCTTTGATGAACTCGTCTGTGTAGGGTTCGCCTTCCACATCCTGCAACCTCAGCAGAATGTCGATGATGCCCATCTTAGCTTTCCCCTGCTTCGCCTCTGGATGGCGTCGGGCGTCTATCATACCTTGGAACATCTTGTCCATGCGCCTTCTCAGACCAAGCAACCGCTTCTTCACCCCGCTGACCCAGCCGAAGGCCGGCAGGAAGTCCTCCAGGGTCGACACGCTCGTGAAACGTAGAATCTCCTCCCCCATCAGCCGTAGCCGCTCGCCCTCGGCCTCGTCCTCCCTGATCTTCCCGTGGCAGGACTTCCCGGAGATCATCCTCATGATCATGTCGAACACCAGCTCCTTAAGGTGGGACCTTATCTGCACCTTCCGAAAACAGCTGCCGACGTCCTCGCCCTCCCTGAAAAGCTGCTGCAGCATCGCCCGGACATCCTCGTTGCGTGCCGCCGCGAAGGAGCTAATGTTGCTGGTGGAGAACAGGTGGACAGCCGTGACCCGCCGGAGGTTCTGCCAGTGGGGGCCGTAAGGGGCGGCGGCGAGGGTGGTGTTGTCGTAGTGGACGTACTTGGTGTTGATCATGCGGGGGCGGTTGGCGAAGACGAGGTCGTTACTGGTGTAGCACTCCTCGACGGCCGAGGGGTCGGAGAGGACGAGGACAGGGCGGCAGCCGAAGCGGAGGTAGAGGATGGGGCCATGGCGGCGGGAGAGCTCTGTCAGGGAGTGGTGCAGGGGTTGGCGGAGGAGATGGAGGTGGCCGATGATGGGGAGGGCGCGGGGTCCCGGCGGGAGGTTCCTGGGTCGGGTTCTCCTGCTGAGCAGCAGCTGCCATGTGGACAGGAGGAGGAAGGCGAGGAGGAGGGCCACCCAGTCAACAACAGTCATGGCTAATCAGTCGGCAGACGGCCTGTCTAATCAAATCGTAAGAGTTGTTCCTGCTAATCTGAATCGGCAGCAAACCTCACATTATCCGTCTTTTGGTGTTTGGAATCCCCATTTGCTGCAAATCTACTGTCAATATTCAAATGAGGTGGGAGATTTAGAACAAATAAAAATAATAATTAAAAAAAAATCATCACAGGTCTGAAACTAGATCGGCACTGCACAGATAACTCCTCCCGTTTTTTTTTAACTCAAGTCAGCATTTACAACCCACAGAGAGATCCAGTAAAAAAAGAGGACAGAACAAAGAAGCTAAAAGAATCTCTTGCCTTTGAGTATAGGCTTATGTAGTCCCTTCATGGATAAGATTGAATATTTATATCATTTAATTTTTAAGGGAAAATTAATTAAAATTTCTAACTGTAATAGAGAAGTCTTTACTGTAACATGATTTAACATATATTGTAACATGACATAACATTTATTGTAATGAGTTACAGTTTTGTTAGAGACTATAAAATAATTTAAATATCTTTTAAAGACTTCTAATTAATTTACCCAATTTTTAATTTGAGAAACACTACTCGGTGCACAAAGGGAAAGATTAAAAAAAGAGAGAGCCTTTGTGCACTTATACAAAATGTATAAGTGTAAGTCACGTGGATATTTTACTCATGTGACATCATGCACATAGACTTTTTATCCTGTGGCACCATAAAAGTTGGTGTCACATGGGTAAAAAATCTATGTAGATTATACTTATACACTTTGCACAAGTGCAATAAATTTTTCTCTTAAAACAAAGGTAAATAATATTGAATGACCACATAAGCGAAAAAACTGTATACTATACTCATATCACATGTTGAAAGAATAGGAAAAAGTACTCATGTGAATAGAAAATTTTTCTTTGGCAAAGAGCCATCACTGCCATCGTACATAGGAGAAGGGAAAATAGTATTCTAATGGAAGAAATGGCAAGCAGAATTTAATGAAGAGGCAAATGGAAGAAAAGGATAAAGCTCTCTCATTTCTCTTTAATGCTCTCATCACCCATGGCCTTACCTTCTCCCTTTTTGCAGGATCTGCCTTTGGATGAAAGAAGAATGGTGGGCAGAGCTTAGCCCCCTTCTTGCCTTCTGCTGCTTCTCCCTAAATCATTAGGAGGAAGACGAAGGCCTCCCCTTCTTTTTCCCTGTTGCAATGCTCTTCGGGATGAGGAAGAAGGCCTCTTATAGCAAAAGGAGGTTTATTCTCCTCCAAGCAAATTTTCTCTCCCCCTTTTCCTACCACAGGCCTCTTTAGGCTCATCTCCCCTCCTCTCTTAGATTATGGGTGTTTTGGACTTTTTAATGAGCCGACCTAACTCTCGTAAGGCCTAATAATATTGGACTGTCAATAGAAGTGTGTTACAAAATAATGTTACTAAACCATTTTCATATCCTACAAATGAGGTGGCGTATCTTCATCGAATGTGCTTATCTTAATGCACATTTTTTTTATTTTTTCTAAGATTGATACACCTAATAAATGTATATCACTTCACTCTCTGAATTTCAAAAAATAAGAACAGAAAATATAATAAACACCCTAATATTGAGATGAACTCTATTAAATGTGTCTAACTGAGAACACATTTTAAAATGACTTAGATCTTATACTCCACAATCTTACACTACTTTTTTACATCACAATTTATATAAAAAAAATATTTAAGAAATTAAATAATATAATTATTTTATTAGTATAAGATAGTGAATTTTATTTCCATACGATTGATCTAGATTGATTTATTTTTAACAAAAATAAACCAACTATAAGAGAATGACACATTCCTTTCAAGTTTACCCATTTTCAATAGATAATAATAAAAATTCTTTTTATTATTTTTAAAATATTTTAAAAAAATGTTATAAAAATATAAAATTATGAAACAGAAGATTCAATCCACTTTTTAACTATTTCTCTTTCTCAATACATTCCTCCTCCTTTCTAGTCTCCCTCTTTTCCGTCCTTTCCCTCCTCTTTCACTAGTTCTTACTTCTTCCTCACCCGTGACCCTCCTCTTCCTCCTCCTTACTACTCCACCAACGGAATAAAGAAGGCCCAGCTAGTTGGCAGCCACCAACCCGCCGTCGGCCCCACTCGGCGGCCACGTGGCCCAACGACATTTGCTCAGCGTGGCTCAACACTCCACCGTTAAATATGGGTCGTAAAAATTAGATTAAAAAATAACTTAATTAATTATCATAATAGATCTTAATTTTGACTCTGATATCATATTATCAATTTTAAAATTATAATATTAAAACAGATAAGTTAATTAAGAAATCTTGACTATAACAGAGAAATTTTTAATATAATAAAATTAACATATATTATAACAAAAAATAATATTTATTATAATAATTATAATTCTGCTAGAAAATAGAAAATATGTCAAATATTTATAAAAACTTTTATTTAATTTATCTTATTAAAATTGAAAAGTCAAAATTATATGACATACAGAACCCACAAAATTTTCGACATAAAATTATCTCCCATAAACTCCAACCCACTGCTTCGCAAAGCTGGCAGACGACACCCCCACGCGTGTAACGCCAGGCACACCCCGCACTCGTTCTTCCGTGCCACCGGTCTCGCATGCGTGGCCCTTGCGTAGGGCTGTCAATGGGCCGGGCCGGCCTGACACCGGGTCGCAAGACTCTTTTCAATCCATGGGTTTTTAGTAGGGCCTAAAAGCCCAGCCCGACTAAGCCCATGAGCTGAACTCGGACTTTAAGTTCGGCTCGATAGGCTGGCCCGACCCGTTCTCTTTTTCTTTTTTCTTTTCAAATCTTAAATTTTACTTAGTTAAAATTATGTTATTTTACTTATTTAAAAGTTAAAAACTCTCTTTTCAAATAAATTAATAAGAAACATCAAAATTCTACTTAATTGAATGAGGTTATAAGTTTTATATTATTAAATATATTATTATTATTAATTTAATTTTTATTTAAGTATTTGGGTCGGGCCTTAGTCGGGCTTTACAATTTTGTAAAAATATTGGGCCTAGCCCAGCCCGACCCGACATTGCTCGAGCTTGGGCTTCATATTGATGAGTCGAGCTTGGGCCGGGCTCATCTAAGCCCAGCCCGGGCCCGGCCCATTGACAACCCTACCCTTGCGTACTACGCAACACTGCCTCGGCATCTTTGCCTGCAGCCCCATCCACGTGGTCCCTCAATTGAGGCCAGTTGGCGTTGCGTTAGGCTGCATACCCGTCAGCAGTCAAGGGTGTCAGCAGTCAGCGGTGTTCATGGTTTAGTTTAATTTTGTCCGATGTTTAAGAAATCAAATCAAATTTATATCTAACTTAAATTAATTAAACTGAAGTATTTTGAAATCAAACAAAATCAAATCGAAATAAATTTCATTTAGTTCGATTTAATTTGAAAATAAATAGATTTTTAAATTCTCTTATCTTAAATAAGATTTTAATTACTTATTATTTCTCTAATAAATGACTATCAAATAAGATTTAAAATGAAGTATTAAATGTTGATGATTATATTTCCCTCTCTAATATGTATTTTTATGTAAATATATTGAATAAACTTGATAGTATATGTAAACTAAAACGTATTATTGTAATTCGATTTAATCAGTTTGATTTAATTTATAGAGCTTAGAAACTGAACCAAGCTGAATTTTCTTTTTCAATTGATTTGAAACCAAATTACATTTTTTCACATTCAAATTAAACCAAATTAAATTGAATCGCTCGATTCGATTTGATTTTCTGATTTGAACTGAATAATAACATCCCCACCAAAAGCAACCCATACACGACGCCATGCGACTACACCAACGGCCGCGACCACTACAGGGCTCAGCCTCCCTCCTCTTCTGCTCCCTTCTTCTCTACATCTCCCTATCTCTCTCTAGAGAGAGAGAGAGAGAAGTGGAGGGAAGAGCACCCGTGTGACACCGATATGTGTTGTGTGAGAGAGGAGAGAGTGAGATAGTGTATATATATAATATATATATATATATATATATATAATATATATATATATATATATATATTTGTATTTTACCTCTATTTCTGATTAGGAATTAGAAACCCCTCTATATATAATATAGAGATTACTTCTATTACTAATACTAATATATTTACAAATTATATATCAATTCCATTTTGACTTTTACTATATATTAATACCCATTATATTAATAATTAGTAATTTATATTAATAATTAGTTTTTTTTTTATCTTATTTATTTAATTTGAAATTTATTTATAATAATTTCTAATTGTTTTCTTTGTGCTTGTTTTTATGTTTATTATAATAAAAAAAAAAGAAATAAGAATTTAATTATAATTAAGTTAAGAACTAAAACTAATAAAAACTAAGAAGCATTAAAATTTAATAAGCATTAAAACGTAATTAAGACGTAAGAAGGACAAATACAATTCGAAAATTCTTCTTTTTCCAAAACTAAAAATTCCTAGGAAGAAAAATGCACTTTTTTATCCTGTTAATAGAGGGTTTCTAATTTCTAATCAGAAATAGAGGTAAAATACAATATATATATATATATATTAAAAACATATATACAAAAAATATATTATTTAAGAAAAAAAGACTATTAGCGACGGATTAGTCCGTCGCTATTCCGTCGCTTTTGTGTGAAAAAATCTAGGCGCCGGGATAGCGACGGAACATGTCACCAGCTCTATAGTGGACGCTATTAGGCGGGTGGGCGGTCGCCGTCGCTAAATGGTCGTTACAAAGTCGTCACTAATTTAGGCAACAGTCTTTATCAGCGACATATTCTGGATTTTAGCGATGGATTCTTATCCGTGGCTATGCCGTCGCTAAATAAATAAAAGAAATAAAAAACCATACGTTTTGCACCTATATACATTTTTATACAACTAAGTAAATTAACTTGCATCGTACATATATTTTTGTAAATGAAAATTTTGATCAAAAACAACAATTCTGAGACATTTGACAATACCCTACATTCACACTAAAATGAACATCCTTCGTAAGTGTTTACTAAAATATTATATAATATCATAAAATTCAATCAAGAACAACAGTTGGTAGACATTTGATAGTACTCTATGATCAAACTGGGATTAAATTGATTAAAATGGCCCCACATATTTAACTTCATGTGAATTCCTCACAACTAGTGAACTCAGAGTACTTTCTCTCCGGTCAACACCATTATTTTTTCCCATAATACAAAGAACATAAATTAGATGATAGCCGATGAACAAATCAAACCTTCACCCCAAATGATCTAAGTTTGGTAACTATAACTTAAATGGCATGTGAAAGTAAAATACCAAACAAATTCATGTCTTCTGTCTGTGAAATGTCTACTTAGTCAAAACCCACAAAAGTGTGAAGTACAAACCTATTTCTTCAATAATTGGATGACATTTTTCAAATATATTTCTACAAGAGGAGGATTCAATATAGACTGATATAGCTTTGAGGAAGTCTAGACTTGTCACCAATCTCACTCCATCCTAGCCACGATCATGTATCCTCATTACATTCCATAATTTTAATGTCAGATTAACACTCTCGTGTACCATCCAACAAATAGGGAATAATAAAAAATTAGCATTGATCTCCCTGCAACAATGATTAATTCTAGAAACTCCAATAGTTCTATCATCAAACTCACAACATTAATCCAAAACACATTACCAATTAATGAATATGGAATGAGTGAATAAAATAGTTTCTTTGCAAAACCAAGTTAATCTCTCTCATATCATAAAAAAATAGAGAATAATTAAGATTTATCAATGACCTTCCTACCAGAGCCATTTCTGTTAAGTTCCACACTAGGAGTGTCAATGGGTCGGACCTGGATCGGGCCTTGCTAGGCCCAGCCCAGACCCGATTTTCTAAGAGCTGGTCCGGGCCCGGCCCAGGCCCGGGAGTAGGCCCGGTATGGATGGCCCTGCCCGGGCCCAGAAAAAGCCCAGCCCGGCTCGGCCCGGCCCGAAAAATATAAGAAAATTATTATTTTATTTATATAATATGTAATTTTAATATATCTACTATAATATATTTATAAAAAATAATATATATTTTACTTATATCTATATTAACATTTAATTTATAAAAGATTATATTTTTGAGTAGATTTATTATAGAAAAAAATAAATATAATTTTCTTTCTAAATATAAATTTTATATTTAATATAAATTATATTTATATTTATTTTTTCCGGGCCGGATCACACAAAGCCCAAGCCTGGCCCTATTTTTTTCGGGCCGGGCCGGACCAAAAAATTATAGCGAGCTGATTTTTTTAGCCCAAATCTGGTTAAAACTGGGCCGGGTTTCCAGACCTCCGGGCCGGCCCGGCCCAATTAACACCCCTATTCCACACACAGTACTCATAACTCTATCATTAAATACATCAAAACAAATTGCTCTCCCAAGTTCAAAGAAATAAAATATCAGAGCTTGAGGACCACCAGGAAGATTCATGTCCACCAGGCAACCGAAGAATGACTCTCTTAATTGACCTCAAAATTAAATGCGGACGAGATTATGATATCAAAATAGTGATGAATACCCGCTGCCTTTCATACTGCAAAAAGAAATAGAAGGATAAAAATGAAAAACACCTCAGTTAATCAAAACAAGTATAAATATACTTACATCTGAACCATAATAGTTATGCGAAAACAGTCCACCAGCACTTTCCATAGGATCTACAACATAAAAGAAGAATTAATATATGTTGGGTCCGAAATTTAGGGGCGCTAAGCCGTCGCTAATTAGCGACGGATATTTTCTGTCGCTAAATTCCCTCGCTAACTGTGATTTCCTTGTAATTATGTACAAAAGTGGTTTAATGAGTTCATGACTGGTCAGAGTTCAACTCCTATCAATAATAAATGTTCTAAGAATGATGTTAAGGGGTTTAACTCTCATCAAATATTAATATTTCAATAAATTAATTTTTTACAAAAAAAATATTACATAAAATATAAGGGTAAAAGAAAACCCACACAAATAACAACAAGATACGATAAGAACATGAAAATAAAGCACCTTACATAGTGCAGACAAGAAAGATAAAAAGCACATATCATAAAGCCAAAAGACTCGATCAAATGAACGCTAATAAATTTTGAGAAATGCTTAGTCTGCTTAACGTAAGTAGAGGCTTGTATACTCATAGTAGGTCTTGTAACTCGTGTCTCACGCGGTTGCCAAGGTGGGCCCGAATGGCCCCATGAGTCTAGTTGTCAATCTTATCCATCCCGTTGTACTGTTATCAGATAATTCCAAGTGCCAACAGTTAATCTTTATTGGAACCTCTCTCCCATAGCCAAAAAAAAAAGCAAAAACAAATATAATTAGGAGAAATTAATTAGAAGTCCCTCACTGTAATAGAGAGGTCCTTACTGTAACATGATTTAACATGTACTGTAACAGGAGATAATACTTGCTGTAATGAGTTACAGCTCTGTCAGGGACTAGAAAATAAGTCAAATATCTATTAGGGACTCTTAATTAATTTGCCCATATAATTATTAGAATAATATTTGGTGCACACCACCATTGGTGGTGTGCACCAAATATTAGTCTAATTATTGTGTTGTAACCACTGGGCTATGTGGGATTGAGTCAAGTGAAAAGTTGGCCTTGTCGATTTCCCTGACATCAGGCCACTTGCGCTTGCATCTTCCGAGGTAAGTCTTCATGACACCGCCATGGATATGTAAGGGAGATTTTAATATTCCAACTTTACACTTCTTTCTACTCACATATTGGTGATTTTGAGATAGAAAAGTTTTTTTTTTCAAAAAAGAAAATCTTTTTAAATCTCTTTTTCGTTTTCTCACCATCCACTCAATTCTTACGTATTAAAGACTGTGAAAACAAAGAAAAATTTGTCATGCTCTAGGTATATCCATGCCTTTTGCCACTGCATCTCATCTTCCTCATGCCATCTATAGAAGAAGTTGGATGCCATACAAGAGTCAACATTACATATGTCACATTGAAGAAAGGAAAATGTTAGGATGTAATCTTGTGACCTTGCAGTGCGGATTTGTAGGTAATGCGTTGGAAGTTGTGGCGTTTCAAATGTCTTCATTGATAATTACACCATCATTTCTACCACCCTATCAAATAAGTAGGTCATTCTTTTATCCTTCATGATGCCATGTACACCGTCGGTATTGTCTTACATTTCAACATATGTTCAACTACATGCAAGCCAGGAAGAAAAGAGAGCAGTACAACAGAACTCTAAGTACCTCCCAAACAAGCAATTAGATCTATTGGCCATGAGAGAAATGACGACGCCGAAGAAATAATGGTTGAGCCATTGAGCCCTAATGCAAGCTATTGATATGCTAGAAATATCTCTAATCATAAGTGGACATGCAGTAGTCCATTTATCACCATCTGTGAGCATTTTGTCACTTGTTTCTAACCTATTTGTCATTGAATGTAAGTTATTTGTCATCAGGAGAAATCTATTATACATCATTTCTAACATATTTGTCACTGTCAATACATTATTTGTCACAATTTCTAACTTTTTTGTCATC
Source organism: Colocasia esculenta (assembly GCA_014218235.1). Lineage (NCBI taxonomy): Eukaryota > Viridiplantae > Streptophyta > Magnoliopsida > Alismatales > Araceae > Colocasia > Colocasia esculenta. The sequence continues at coordinate 12,906,479 of CM024760.1, forward strand.
GTCGGTAAGTTATTGTCATCATTTCTCACTTATTTGTTATTGTCAACAAGCTATTTATCATCATTTCTAACTTATTTGTCACTGAATTTATCTATTTGTCACCGTTAGTAAGTTATTTGTCATTCCTAACCTAGCTACTTGCCATTGGAGATACTTGAGGCGACGTGTTCAATAGACTGGGCACTTCAACTAGAAGACCTAACAACTTCCTCTGCGCTGCTCCCCTCATTGGCCCCGACTAAATGAGCTTCACTAACTACCTCTACTTTTGAAGCTACCTTGGGCTATTCAACTTTCTCCAATGACTACCAAACTTACATACCCAATTCCCTTGACCTCAAAGACTTCAAAAACCAAGATGAGGTGAACGGGATAGAAACATCAGAAGAAGTTAGAGATGACCAACACCCGTTGACACTAGCCATCTCAGACCTGAACCCTAGAGAGCTTTCGCTCTCCCCTGATCATCTTTGGAGTGACTGGGTAGATATAATCAAAACAAGTAGAGACAAATGACTTACTCGGCAAAGATGACAAAAAAGTTTGCAATGGACCAACTACGTACCCCTGACAACCTTAAGAGTTGCTCATTGCATGCCGATAGCTTCTGAGAAGCAAGACAGATAGCAAAGGTGAGAACTTCAGCCTTAACCCATCCTTTTATAGAACAATAGGGAACACCCATGGCTTGAAGCGCGATACAACTATGAGGCCAATATTGTACGACACCCATCCCTAGGCGATGCTCCCTAGTGTAGAGGCGACAACCTATCCCAAGGTTTGTGATAGCTGTTCGAGGGAGATGCCACCACAATGGCGCCCACCTTGAGGAGGAGCTCCAATGTAGAGGTGATGTTTCAACTCCCCTTAGTGCACGACAGTTGCCAAGGGATGATGCTCCATCTCCCCACCTTGATGTGAGGCTTGGCACATATATAAGGCCAACCCAACATAGTACGATCAACAAGCTCCTTATCGGTGGCACAATGGTCCACTTATAAACAAGTTTCCAATACCTCGGCTAGGTAAGAGGTTGTACTCCAGACCAGAGTCTAGGCCGTGAGACCCAACTCAAGAGTGGGAGGCTAATGATGGGCCCTTATGGTTGGCTCAGCTTGGTTCGACCCTGACCCAACAGTAGTTCAAGACTAGTATAGCTAGGTTGGCCCAAGTTAGCCTTGATAGGTTATATCAAAGTCAGAATCAAGAACCAACTCCACCTGTGTTGAGAATCTCAGCAATCAGATCGTAGACTTTGCCCAGATGAATGGTCAATCCCATAATTTTTAGAGAGATCAACGCACATGATGAACTTGGCAACTGCCCCTACAGATGTCAGGGCAATAAACCTCTGAAAGAAAACCTTGGGACTGGTCCCACATTAGAAGTTTCGAACTCTTCTCTCCTCCTCTAAGCCTTTAAAGTAGAGCTATAGGCACATGCAAAAAGGGCAGAAAAGACTTGTATCACATCTCGACATTAATTTTCAGATCACTAACTTCTTTCTCTCATCCTTTAATGCTTCCCATCTCAAGTCGATCTCTGTGACTTGATCATCCGATAGTTGACCCCAAAAACCTTTTCTTGATATTGACTTCTTGCAAATCAATTCGACATCAACCCTACTATCTATTAATATCCGAGCACCCAACCTTAGACTTCAAGAGTTAGGTCGCTTTGGCCCTTGTGGGTTTAGCACCAGCTTCATCAAGAGGGAACCACGATGTGGAATTTTCAAAAAGACCCATGGAAGTGTTTTTCTTTCTCCTTTGTGAAATTTTCAACTAAGAGTTGGAGGAGATATCAAAAAGCTAGATGACGTTTCAAAACAAAAGAAACATAGAAAATCTTGTTGCAAACCAAAAGTTTGCAACAAGTGTTGCAAACTCAATAGGGGTTTGCCACCTAACCCTTTAGGGTTAAGTAACCATGACATGGGGTATTATTATGACACCCCATGTCATGAGGTGGCAAACCCCCATTGGGTTTGCAACACTTAATGCAAACCAATGGTATGCATAATAAACATACACCTCTTTGGAGCAAGAGCCCTGGTGGGCCGTGGGCTCCATCTTGGTTGACCGATGGAAACGAGGATCAAAAGATCTGAGTGGTTACGTATCAATAAACAGATGTAATAGCAATATGCCCCCGAATAATGTAAAAAATCTCTTGTTCCTGATTGTTAGTACGTAGTTCGTCTCGTACGTGGTGCGATATTTTTTTTTACTTTTTTAAGATATATTTCCATAGTATTTATATGAAACATATGTTCAATTATAGGATTTAAATTATAACGAATGATAATAATTAAAGATTATACAACTCAATTGACGAATTTACGTACCATTCTCTGCCATTTTAGTGCGTTAGGAGGTATGCTTTTTTTGGGCCATCATATCATCAATCAAATTTTACGAACATAGATACCATTCGGATGAAATCTGATATAAACCAATCTAGAGAAATACATAGTACATATTAAAATTGGACATTAGAGAATGTGTCACTCATCTTTAAAAGATTTTAATCTCTCTCTCCATTCTACTTTTTTAAACCCCACAGATAAGTGGCACACCCCCTATAAATATGCCACCAAAATATGCACTAAATATTTCCCAAACAGTGTGATATGAAACATAGAAAAAGCTTGCGCTCCGCTAAAGGAGCAGCTAACACTCTTATTTCCGTAGCTTTATTCAATGTGATAGCTTTGTTATTAAGAGTTAATACCTCTAACCAAGCGAGCCTAATTACCCATATGGCCATATCTTCCATTTGAGGGTTCCTGCCTCGTCCACAGCTTCAGTGTACCCACGAAGTGACACGGTAACCATGATCAGGAAGAATAGAATGCTTCAAGTTCCCGTCTCAAAGCTGAGGCAGGACGCTGTGCATGGCAGCCCGCGGCCTGCACAAGGCCTCCGGGGATGAGTTCGGTTCCTCTCGGTACATGGGAGGACCGAACTCGGTCGGTCACCAATGAGGTGAAGGGGTGGGTGGAAAATTTTCAAAAAAACTCTTTTTTCAAAACTTTTGCATATTTTTATTTGGGTTTTTTTGAAATTTTTTCACCCACCCTTTCACCCCATTGGTGACTGACCGAGTTCGGTCCTCCCATGTACTGGGAGGATCCCGTGGCCATGGGCGCTGTGATCCATCCGCTTCGGTCAAGTCCACCATCTCTTCTCCCACCCTGTCCCACTCGAAGCATTGCACCAGAGCGCCCACCACCAGCATCATCGAGCTCATGGCAAGGCCCTCGCCGGCGAACCCCCTCCTCCCAGACCCGAAGGGGATCATGTTGTAGCCTCCCCCTTCTCCTTTCTCGAACCTCTCCGGCCGGAACTCCTCCGGCGCCGTCCACAGCACGCGGTCCTGTGAATGGCATACGCGTTCACCAGCAGCATGGTGCCGGGAGGCACACGGTAGCGCCCCACTGTGCACTCGCCGGAGGACTGGTGCGGCAGCAGCAGGGGCCCCGATTGGTGAAGCCGGAGCGTCTCCTTGACGATGCTGTGGAGGTAATTAAGGAACGTTGGGGAGGTCGGAGGAACTGAGGCGGCGGTCGTGGCCGACGACGGCGTCCAACCTGGGCGCGCGCCTTCTTCATGATTTCCGGGTGGTTGAGGAGGAGCGCCATCGTCCATTCCAGGGTCAAGAATGTAGTTTCGATGCCCGCCGTCAGGAGTACCTAAACATGGCCCAACGCCGATCAAAAGATTAGCTCACGCATACGGAAATGAAGAAAGGCCTAAGGTCCTTCGAAGTTATAAAAATATACTATTCAAAATATTTTATATACATATATATAAATAATTTATACAGTAAAAATAAGATTTCATATTTACATTGGAAGTGTTCTTCCTCAGATAGGGATGCAACTGCAAACCCCCAACTCTATCCTCTCTGATTCCATTACATCATAGGGACACCATGTCATGGATATTTAGTTTGGCAATATGACGAGGGTGATATATTGGTTTCTCTTCTAATAGCTTGTAAAACAGATCTGAAATTTACCATTAAGAATGTGTAATGATTTTCTAATCGTTAATTTGGTCATTTAGTATTGAGATAAATTGGAAATAAAGTGATATATTTTTAAAATTTTGATGATATTTTCAAAATTTGAGATTATTCTCAATTTATCTTCTATCTATCATCAGTATATTTTAAGATCTCTTTGATAAAGAGATAAATAGATTTATCTCTATTTTATCACATGTTTTAACTCCACATGCAGTTTGAAAATATGTTTAGTTAAATTTCGAGTGATAAAAATTATTTAGGATAAACGGATGATAAAGGGGGAGATTATAACTATCACACCCATAGGGGATAAAAGTTATCTTTAAAGATAACTCATTAATTATAATATTTCATTCTAAAAAATTACGTATCTCTCGCTATACAAAATTAAATGGTGTCAAACTAGCTAGACATAAATGGGTGATCATTATACACATGTCACATCACATCACATCATATTAAAACTTAATTATTTCTCAATTAAATTATCTCAAATTAAAAAAACTTCTAAATGTGAATAACTTATACATAATTTATTTATCTTCCATCTCTTTATCTCGTTATTAAAAAACCTCTTAAAGTTCTGATTTTATCTGGGCCGGCCCAGAGCGGAAAGATAAGGTTTGAAAATATGGCACCAACACAGTGCACATCTTTTTGACGTGCGCTAAGCATTTGTGCCCCTCCGTACAGACATTGTGTGGTGTGCGGGTGGAGAGAGAGAGGGGGGAGGGGGGGATGCCGGAGGGGGGATCTTCCTCTCCGGCGCCAGCTCCATGCCATCGCGGGGAGACAGAAGGCCGGGGGATGAGAGTGGGTGGCGCGTCCAACTTAGGGGGGTTATATGAACATTCTCACCATTTCCGTACACTTTGGTCACCAATTGTCGCCGCAAGATACGACAACGACGAGGTTTCTGATGAGACAGAACCATTTCAAATTATCACAGATCGCAAGCATCAAGCAAGGAGCTAGCAGTACAGAAGTCGTAGTACTGAACTTTGCCCGTTCATGGGAGTGGATCGAAGGTAAACGCACCTGTATAATGCCTTTGATGATCTCGTCCGTGTAGTATTTCCGTGCCCTGCAGCCCCAGCAGGACATCGATGAAGGTCTTCGCCTTCTTCTCAGTTGATCCTCCCCGTTTCGCCTCGGCCGCCGCCTCGTGCCGGGCGTCGACCATGCCTATAAGAACAGAGAAAGACAGAACAGAAACAGATAGAACAGGGGAGAAGAGGAAGCTATGTGAAATGGTGTGAATAGTAGTCGTTCTGCATACGAGCTACCAGGGTCCTTTTTATATAAACTTCTCAGGGTTACAATAGTCACAACACCAGGAAATATTGGTACACCAGAAGGGATTCTGTTACAACAATGGACCATTCTAGAAGCATCTCGGCTAGCCCGGGGAGGTTCTGGATGGTTCTCCAATGTGTTCTCTAACATGCCCCCTCAAGTTGGACGGGGGAACCACGTTCAACTTGCTTCTGAAATCTTCAAATGACTTGGTAGGCAATGGTTTAGTGAGTATGTCAGCAACCTGGTCTGTTGTAGCAATATGTCGAACAACCAATTGTTTGTGAAGTACCATTTGTCGGATAAAATGAAAATCCACTTCCACATGTTTCGTTCTTGCCTTGAACACCGGATTTGCAGTGAGATAGATTGTGGAGATGTTATCACACCATAGTGTTGGGGGCTTTGGAAGATGCAGAAGCAGCTCTTTCAATAGATGTACCATCCATATGAGTTCAGTGGCAGAAGATGCAAGGGCCCTCATTTCTGCTTCAGTGCTCGATCGAGCCACTGTATGCTGTTTCTTTGCAGACCAAGATATCAAGTTGGATCCAAGAAAAATGCCATACCCACTGGTGGACCTTCTATCATCCGGGCAACCAGCCCAATCGGCGTCTGAATAGATATGAAGATCAAGAGATGTGGGCTGCAGTAACAAGCCATAGTGATACGTTGCTTTGAGGTATCTGAGAATCCTCTTAACAAGAGTCATATGAGATGTTGTTGGAGCAGACAAGAACTGACATGCTTTGTTCACCGCGAAAGCAACATCTGGCCTTGTTATGGTTACATACTGCAAGGATCCAACTATACTTCGGTACAGAGTAGGTTCTGAAAGAAGCTCACCATCATATTTAGAAATTGAAGACCGTGCAGCAATTGGAGTGGTAACCGGTTTGGCATCCTGTAGCTGTGACTTTTGTAAAAGTTCTAGCACATATTTCTGCTGAGAAAGGTGAAGACCCTTGGAGGATCTTTCTACTTGAATACCCAGAAAATAATGTAAATCCCCGAGCTCTTTCAGAGAAAAGGTATGAGATAAAGTGGTGATCAGATTTGTAACAGCTGAGGGACTACTCCCAGTGATAATAATATCATCAACGTAAATGAGGATATAAATGATGGTCTTATTGTCATTAAACAGGAATAATGACGGGTCACAGGTGGAAGCAGTGAACCCAATTGATATCAAATGTGAGTAAAGACGGAAAAACCAGGCCCTTGGGGCCTGTTTTAAACCGTATAATGCCTTGTGTAATTTGCAGACAAAATGTGGATGATTCGGATCCACAAAACCAGGAGGCTGAATCATGTAAATATCCTCGTCAAGTATTCCATGCAAGAAAGCATTATTAACATCTAGCTGCTTGAGGACCCACTGTTTAGAGATAGCAATAGACAATATGAGTCTAATTGTGGGTGGTTTGATTACTGGGCTGAATGTTTCGGTATAATCCAATCCTTGCTGTTGTGTGAAACCTTTGGCGACCAATCGAGCTTTATAGCGAGCTATAGAACCATCTGAATGACGTTTGATTTTATAAATCCACTTGTAGCCGACCAAGTTACCATGTGAAGGAGGAGGAACAAGAGACCATGTGCCATTGTGCTGTAATGCAGAAAACTCCTCAGACATTGCTTTCCGCCAGAGAGGGTGCTTGTTGGCAACCGTGAAGCTGGATGGTTCAATGTCAGGTGATGTAGTGATGTGAAGGGCATAACGGGAATGAGGTGGCTTAGGAGGTCTTTTTAGTGGAGGTGGTATAGGTGTAGTGCACTCCATTATTTCTGCAGAGAGCGCAATTTAGGTGGGGGGGAGTCCGCAGAAGATGAGGAGTTAGGACTGGTATCAGTAGAGTGTGAATGTTCTTGTGTGGGAGAGGTAACAGGGAGATCCTCATGATGGTTTTGTTGCTGATTAAGTGCTGCCGCTGGTGCGAGGGCTGTGGAAGAAGGAGAGGTGTTCGGAGGTGGTAGAGAGCAGTATGAAGGAGAATGTGAAGTAGTAGTAGACGACTGTATAAGGGTTTGGTAAGGGAAAGAAGTTTCGTTAAACACAACATTGCGAGCAACATAGACTCGACCAGTCCTTGGCAAGAGACACCTGTAACCTTTATGATCAGGGCTGTATCCAATGAATATACAACATTCAGATCGGAAGTGGAATTTATGCTGGTTATAGGGCCTTAGATGTGGGTAGCATGCACAACCAAAAGTGCGCAAAAAGTTATAGTCCGGTGGGCAAGAGAAAAGCTTTTCAAAAGGAGACTTATTCTGAAGAACTGGTGTAGGAAGTCGGTAATAAGATGAACTGCACAAGACACAGCATCATCCCAGAATGTGTAAGGTAAGTGAGCATGGCTTAGAAGAGCAAGACACGTCTCAATTATATGGCGGTGCTTTCTTTCGGCTAGCCCATTTTGTTGGTGTGTATGAGGACAAGCAAGCCTGTGAGTGATGCCACAGGAAGATAGAAAGTTAGATAGGCGACGATATTCCCCACCCCAATCACTTTGAAACATTTTTATTTTTGTGGAGAATAGATTTTCGACTCTGTTCTTGAAGTGTTGAAAATGGAGAATACATCACTTTTAGAGGCAAGAGGATATAACCAGCAATACCGACTGAAATGATCTATAAGGTTACATAGTATCTAAAACCATTGTGGCTCACATAAGGAGATGGACCCCATACATCGGAAACAATGAGATCAAGAGGTGCAGTAGAAGAAAAAGTAGAACTCTGAAAAGGTTGTTGATGGCTCTTCGCTCTAATGCAGTGAGAACAAAAGGAGAATATTTGTAAAAGAGTTCCTAAAGTGCTGAGGACTTGACGAACAACACGGAGAGCTGGGTGCCCTAAGCGCTGATGCCAAGTGGAAACAGTTTCAGTGGAGTAGGCTGTTGGTGGAGCACCAGTTGCAGCAGGTAAGCAATACAATCCATTAATGCTGGGACCTCGTAGAAGAACTCTCCCCGTCGTGATGTCCTTGACAATAAAATAGGAAGGAAAAATTCAAGGGAAACATTGTTATCTGTAGTAAATTGGGAAACTGAGAGAAGATTCTTGGTTAAAAGTGGAACACATAAAGTGTTAGGTAGGTGAAATGAGAAGATATTGGAGTGTCCGATGTGGGAGATACGCAGACCTTCACCATTGCCAACATGCACCTGATCAAAGCCATTGTATGTCACTGGAGTTCGCAGGAGCCCGAGATCAGGGGTCATATGGTGGCTGGCACCAGAATCTGGGTACCAGTTTCGATCAATGATTGAAGGGGCACATGATGTGGTTTCTGCACTGAAAACCTGTGGAGAGACAGGAGGAGATTGCCTGTTTCGAAAACTGATATCAAAGCGACGTCGGCAATTAACAACAGTGTGTCCACGGTAGTCACATAATGGCATATATCCGTGCTGGCCAAGAAATTGTTGTGATATGCACTGCGATCAGAGGTATTGGAATAGGTTGCACGCCTTGATCGATGTCTGCCTCCAGCACGACCACGAGCCCCTCGTCCTCGTGCACCGGAATTGGAGCGAACTGAATGACCTGGTTGCTGTGGAGAATTTAAAGAAGTTTGTGCCATGTTTGCTGTGATATCTGTAAGTGCTTGATGATGTTGTTGGAGAAAAATTTCATGATTAAGAAGCATTCCCTGGACATCCTCAAGTGTTAAAGAACAAGCATCCATGCGAGTAGTAATCGCTGTGACAAAGGCTTCATACTCGGGTCCAAGACCACCAAGAACATATAAGAGCATATCACTGGAAGAGACAGGATCAGCAGCTATAGCAAGACAGTTCGCCAGATACTTAGCTTTTTGTAAATATTCACCAATGGAGGAGGCCCCTTTCTTAAGTTGCTGTAGTTGTAATCGGAGTTGAAGGACTCGAGCTTTTGATGTAGATCCATAGGTCGCAGCAAGAGCTTGCCAAATTGCTGCAGCAGTGGAGTGTCAATGACCAGAGGAAGCACTGATTCAGCAACAGAAGACATAATCACTGTCATGACTAGATTATCATACTGCTTCCAGACATCGGCTTCTGGGTTAGGTATTTCCTTGGTCACATCAGACGGGTCTTTGATCATGAGGGGAGGACAAGAAATACTTCCATCTACCAGACCTATAAGCTTATAGGTATTGAGAAAAGGTAAAAATTGAGCTCTCCATAGCATATAATTCTCCCCCGTCAGTTTGACAGAAATGCAATGTGAGATATTGGGTAGAGAAGAAAAAAGAGAGGTGGTGGTAAAAGGAAGCTTTGCCGCCGCAGAAGAATTGACAGAAGAAGAAGAATTGGAACCGGACGTTGGAGAGGATTCAGCCATCGTCCCAGTCTCTGATACCATATAAGAACAGAGAAAGACAGAACAGAAACAGATAGAACAGGGGAGAAGAGGAAGCTATGTGAAATGGTGTGAATAGTAGTCGTTCTGCATACGAGCTACCAGGGTCCTTTTTATATAAACTTCTCAGGGTTACAATAGTCACAACACCAGGAAATATTGGTACACCAGAAGGGATTCTGTTACAACAATGGACCATTCTAGAAGCATCTCGGCTAGCCCGGGGAGGTTCTGGATGGTTCTCCAATGTGTTCTCTAACAATGCCTTGGAACAGCGCGTCCATGCGCCGCCTCAACGCCATCATCCGCCGCCTCAGCCCGCTGACGTCCACCCAGCTTAGCGCCTGTAGGAAGTCCTCCACGCTCGATACGTTGGTGAAGTACAGAATCTCCAGTATGATACTGCTGACACGATCCCCTTCGCCGGCGTCCGCCTCGCTCTCCCCGTGATCAAACACTTCCATCCGCCGCCTCAGCCGCTGACGTCCACCAGCTTAGCGCTGTAGGAAGTCCTCCACGCTCGATACGTTGGGAAGACAGAATCTCCAGTATGATACTGCTGACACGATCCCCTTCGCCGGCGTCCGCCTCGCTCTCCCCGTGATCATAACACTTCCCGGACACCATCCTCATCATCAACCTGGACCTCATGTCCACCCTCCGGATTCTCCGCTGCCGCCGCCGCCGACCAGTTGCCGCAGGGTAGCCCAGACCTCCTCCTCGCGTACGCCGGAGAAGGAGCTGACCCTGCTGGCGGCGATCATGTGGAGGGCCGTGAGGCGGCGGAGGTTCCGCCAGTGGGGACCGTAGGGGGCGGCGGCGATGGTGGTGGAGTCGTAGTGGATATACTTGGAGTTGAGCAGACGGGGGCGGTTGGCGAAGACGAGGTCGTTCTTGGTGTAGCACTCCTCGGCAGCCGAGGGGGAGGAGACCACGAGGACGGGGCGGGAACCGAGGCGGAGGAAGAGGACGAGGCCGTAGCGGCGGGCAAGCCCCGTCAGCCAGTGGTGCAGGGGTCGACGGAGGAGGTGGAGGTGGCCGACGACGGGGAGCGCGGGGGGACCCGGAGCGTGGAGGTTCTTGGACAGGGTGTGCTAATATTTTAGAGTTCATGAATTTAGGTCAAAGAAATGTGTATGTGACTGATATAAAGCTAAGTTCGCTGAGTTGGAGAAGTTGCCTCTCGATTCTTTAGTGAAGAAGAGCAAACCAAGAAGTTTGTGAATAGCCTAAATCAGTTAATTAAGACTCGTGTGGCACTTTTTTGGCACACTTCTATGGCTGAAGCTTTAGAATTGCATTTATAGTTGAGAAAAGTATATATTACAGTTCTGTCACGTCCCGCTATTTAATATTTCGATAAATGTCGAAACTCAACCTGATACGGTGATATCCCAGTAGGTCTGTTCGGCTTGGCCGACCTCATCAAGGACACAGGCCGACAACCTTCATCGCAGGCAGAGCATTCGTCAGCCGACGTTCATGGTCGGACAGTGTGACCTCTTTGCTCTTTGGGGCCATCTCACGCTGCTCGGTCGAGGACGATCTCGATGGTCGGCCGTAGCCGACCTTGTGCCAAGTGCTTGCACTTGCCCCATAGCGATCCTCCGACGATTTAGGTCGGAAATATCATCAGCTCTACTCCTCGGGCCTACTTCTTAAGCTCGGCCACGAACTCCTCCTCAAAAGAAGCCGACGTTGAGCTCGGCGCACTCGCAGGGTTCCCCGGAGCGCTGGTCACGTGACGGACCAGGTGAATAAAGTAATGTCCGAAGATCACGGGATTGATAACCGCGGTAGTTAAGACCACGATCGCCATGATCTGGCGGTACGTGGGCGACGTCCAATCCGGCGATAATCACGGAAACCCCTAGCGAGAATAGCTGGATCGTCCAACTCATACACAGGTATCCTAGCACTATATAAAGGGCAGACACTCCATTGGCACAGGTATGCTATTCCACCCTAGGCTAGGCCATTCTGCTTGACTAACAACTGACTAGAGCGTCGGAGTGTCTCCCCGTCGAGGCCTCTCGGCGGGCTTTGCAAGTCAGGTTGGGATCTCAGAGCATGCGTCACGTCGGCCAAGCGCGCCTCAGGGAAGATTCATCGCATTGGTCGTCTCGGCTCACCATTCGGCGAGAAGCACCTCAGCGGTCACCTTGGCATGAGCCGACCTATGTTGCACTTACCGCATCACAATCGAATAGGGAATCAAGAGTAAACTCAAAAATTTCGAGCAGAAATTATCCGGAGTAAAGACTTAAAATAAAAATAATTAACTGTCATTCTTCAAAACTAGAGTATTACATAATTCTCAAATTATAAATAAGGGCAGATGTAGCAAGGGTTGAACTCTCAGCACACAATTCCTGATATCTCGTCTTCTAGAACTGCAGATTATCTAGAAAAAGGAGTAGGTATGAGCAGTTTTGTCCAGTAGGATTTATCCTCTAATGACAAAAAAAAATAGATGCAGAAGTCAAGAAAAAATTGTTGCATATAAGGATAACAAATAACAGTATTCAAGACAAGGGAGGACAATGCAAATCAAGATGTAAAAATATTGAACCATGCTTAATTAATAGTGATACGGGTCGTCATTAGGCCACTCGACCTGAGCTTGGCGCGGATCGTCACTCGACAAGTCAGCACAGTGGCATGTCTTTGGCCAATCGAACCCTGAGCCGAGCCAGGCTAGCCGACCTGACCGAGGCAGAGGGTAATCGGCAATATGCTGGCTCCCAGTAGCTAGGCTAGACGAGTTCCATCAGCCAGGCCGTCTCCAAGACGAGTGGTGAGTTCTCGCAAGACCGAATCCCCTGGTAGGCTGAGTTGTTACACGAGTTGGTTTCCGCCCCAGCCTTTGGCAAAGGCTGATCACGCCCAAGGCTTTCCTAGTTCGAGCCCTGACGGCATCTACCGGAAGGTCAGGTTACGGAAAGGCCCGAAGATCACGAACCACGTCCATTAACCGCTCGCGCACGATGATTATGGAAGGCCCATTAGTGGCAAGACACCCCGAGGGTCGCAACCGCAAGCCACCCGCAATTAATGCCCACTAATTCAGTCAACGGGAATCACGGACAGACCCCGGGACACGTTCTCGACCCACTTACCGTAATCGCGCTCATGGAACCACTATAAAAGGATAAGACATCTCCCACACGAGAGGTAGGTAACTCCTAGTCCAAAAAACCCAGTCCATCCGACCTCCCGAACTGACTTGAGCGTCGGAGTCCTTCCCCACCGAGGTCACTCGGTAGTCTTGCAGGTCCGAGTCAAACGATCGAGGCGTGGCACGTCATCTTCCCTTGGGAGCCACTCGGCTGAGGCCAACCTCGTTACTTGAGCAGTAACATTTTTTGGCGCTGTCTGTAGGAATTCTCTAAATGAAAAGCTTGCTCTCATGGCACCCAAGGGAAAGATCATGGCACGTACATCCGAGGAGGAGACCGCTCCCTCAACTGATGTTGCAGAGATCGTTGGTGGAGGCTCTGGCACCGGGGAACAAGGATCAAGCACCTCCACTCGCCTTGATCGTGTTGAGGTGTTGGTCGCGGGTCTTCACGAGGTGTTGACCCGATTGGAGCAGAAGCAGCAGGCCACGGTGGCCCAAGCCGAGGCAGCATGCCTGGGCGTCCCGGATCCGGGTCTTGGTGACGCAGGGACTACAAAAGATCACGCCGCCCCACCAACGGTGATGGCCAGTCACGTCGACATCCGAGCGGCAGCCCCAGCAGCGTCCGTACCGGCTCCTCAGGTCCCCGTGGCAGCCCCGGCAATCCCCGCCGCACAGCTACGGATCACGCAGCCACCAGGATGACGGAAATCGACCATGACTCGGCCGAGTCAACGCCAGCAGCAACGAGCACGCTGTTGGTGGAGCCTCGGTGGAGGGACGACCTCCAGGAGATGAATAGGAAAATTGAGGCACTCCAATGGTGGACTCGGGTCCCCTCGGTGACAACGCTACTTTCCACTTCACCATTTGTCGAGGAGATAACCTCGGCCCAATTGCCTATGAAGCTGCAACTTCTGAAATTTCGGCGATACAATGGGACTACTAACTCTGTCCACCACCTTGATAATTTCCAGGGACAGGTCAGGATGGTGAACCTCTCCAACGTGCTGAAGTGCCAAGCTTTCATGTCAACCCTCGACGACGCGGCGCTGCAGTGGTTCAAACTTTGCCGGCGCGGTCGGTGACGGGCTTCCATGACTTCGCTCAGCGGTTCCTGGACCATTTCTACAACACGGTGCAACATTCCCTATGCACCGACGACCTATGGCACGTTGCGCAAAGGAATGGCGAGCTCTTCCGCAATTACACCAAAAGATTCAGTTGGAGGCTATGAAGGTGATCGACCTCGACTTGCAGACGGCCGTCAACATCCTAACAAGAGTCTACATCAACACGCCGTTCGTCGCATCCATCGCCAAGAAGCCGCCTGTGAGTCTTTCCGACCTACTCTCCCGAATGCAGAAATACGTGAGGCTGGAGTCCACCCTCGGCACAGCAGGCAAGTTGGGGCGCTCGTCCGAGACGGGAGCATCAAGCAAAGCCCCGAAGCCGAAGAAACCTCAGAGGGATGAGCCCTCATCTCGCGGAGACAGGCGGTTGGGCTCAAGCCGTCGACATGACGAATATAGGTGCACCCGAGATCTCCCCAACTTCAACAGATTCTGCCTATCATAAAAAGACTACCCGAGTTCCGGCGGCCCGAGCCGCTTCCAAGGCCTCCACCAAGGCGCGGAGCAGATCAATATTGTGAGTATCACAAGGGCTATGGGCACACCACCGACCAGTGCCGAAGCCTCAAGATGGAGATCGCGGACATGCTGCGGCGTGGTATCATTGGAAGAGACATCGTCGATGGGCGAGCAAAGGAGCAGACCCCCGAGGAGGAGCGTGGAGCCCGCGGTGGCAAAGGAGCGGTCCTCGTCTAGGCCGGGGGTTCGGCCGAGGGAGGAGATAGCAAAAGAAAGAGGCAAGCGTACGCGTCGGCCGCTGGCTCGAGTTCAGGGGGCTCGGCCCCGAAAGATCAGGCTATTATAACATTCTTCGAGGATGACGTCCTCGGCCTTAGCTTCCCCCGCGATGACGCGCTTGTCATTCATGCGGACATCGACGGATACAGTGTACATAGGATTCTCGTGGACAATGGAGCGGCCTCTGACGTTCTTTTTTATGAGTGCTATGTAAAAATGACCGACCTGAGCACCGAGCTAAAACCCGTAGCCACTCCTCTGTTCGGGTTTAGCGGGTCGTCGGTCAGCGCCGAGGGGTCAGTTAGGCTGAAAATTACTCTCGAAACTCGGCTGCGTCTTGTAACCGTTGAGGCCGACCTCCTTGTGGTGAAAGTGAAGTCAGCCTACAACGCCATCTTCAGCCGAGGAATCCTGGGGAAGCTGGGAGGCGTCCCCTCCACGTACCATCAGAAACTAAAGTTCCCCACACCGTACGGGATAGGCGAGGTTGCAGGAAACCAAACTGAGGCCCGTCGGTGCTATGTAAATTCAATAAAAGCCAAGGAACCAGCCGTTTTTGAGTATGAGCCTATGCACAATGAAAGTGTGGAAAGGCATGAGCCCGCCGAACAAACAAAGCAAATCCAAATCATGGAGGAGAGGTCAATAATGATCAGCGCCAAGCTCCGAGAGTCGGATGAAGGGTTGGTCGAGTTTCTCAAGAGCAGCAGCGATGTCTTTGCATGGGCGGAAAGCGACCTCCCCGGAATCAACCCGGGGTCATTCAGCATCACCTAAATGTGAACCCTGCAGCTCGGCCCATGCGGCAGAAAAAGCGACCTTTGTCGGCCGACCGGCAAGAAGCAGTAGACGACAACCTGGCCAAGTATCTACGCGCAGGAACTATTCGAGATGTCTTTTATCCTAAGTGGGTGGCCAATGTTGTCCTTATCAAAAAAGCAAATGGAAAATGGCGCATGTGCGTGGACTTCACTGACCTCAACAAGGCGTGCCCGAAGGACAGCTTTCCCCTTCCTCGCATCGACCAGCTCGTCGATTCCACGGCAGGACACAAGCTCCTGAGCTTCCTCAACGCCTACTTGGGATATCATCAAATTAGGATGGCCCCCGAAGATGAAGAAAAAACCGCCTTCACCATGGAAAAAGGTCTGTATTGCTTTACCCGAATGCCTTTCGGACTAAAGAATGCAGGGGCCACGTACTAGAGGCTCATCAACATGATGTTCGAGCAACAAATCGGAAAGACTATGGAGATATACATCGATGACATGTTGGTGAAAATCAGGCGATCCGAAGACCACGTTCGGGACCTGGCCGAAGCCTTCGCGGTCTCGCGCCAATACGGAATGAAGCCGAACCCCGACAAGTGCATTTTCGGTGTCCGCACCGGAAAGTTCCTTGGCTATCTCATCTCAAACCGGGGTATCGACGTTAACCCTGACAAAGTACAAGCCATCCTCGACATGACGGCACCGAGGACCGTCAAAAGGTACAGAGGCTCAATGGCCGAGTAGCTGCCCTGAGCAAATTCATGTCAAAGTCGGCTGAAAGGTGCAGGCCCTTTTTTGGCGCATTACGGAAGAGGAGGTTCAAATGGAACGACGAATGCCAAAGAGCTTTCGACGAGCTCAAATCTTATTTAGCTAACGTACCTACTCTGAGTAAGCCCTTCGCAGGAGAAGAGCTGTTCTTGTACCTCTCGGCCACGACTTATTCGATCAGTTCAGTGCTTGTGTGCGAAGAAGATCGAAGGCACGTCCCGGTATATTACACCAGCAAAGCCCTACGTGGAGTCGAACAGCGCTACTCTGGTCTCGAGAAGGCAAGGTACGCACTCGTAATGGCTGCACAGCGACTTCGACCCTACTTCGAAGCACATCGGATCGTCGTTCTAACCGACATCCCTATCAAAACAGTGTTCAGCCGACCCGAGGCTCGGGGAGGATGGCCAAGTGGGCCGTCGAGCTCGGAGAATTCGACATATCGTATAGGCCTCGGGTCACCATCAAAGCTCAAGCCTTGGCCGATTTCATTTCCGAAGGCACAGCGAGGCTACCCGAGACGGAGGAGGCCGTCGGACATTGGCTGGTGCACGTGGACGGGGCGTCCAACTCCCGAGGCAGCGGGGATGGTGTCGTTCTACAATCTCCAGATGACCTCGTCCTAAGGTACGTGATTCGGTTTGGCTTTCCCGCTTATAATAACGTAGCAGAGTATGAAGCTGTTATCTCAAGACTCAGGATGGCCAAAACCCTGGGAGCGACGAAAGTCTGAGTCCCCAGCAACTCCCAGCTGGTCGTCAGCCAGGTCTCGAAGGAGTTCGAAGCCAGGGAGGAAAAACTCATTTCTTACATGACCGAGGTCCGCAGAATGATGAGCGACTTCAAAGCGGCGGAATTGCTAAAGATTCTGCGAGCTGATATATCTCAAGCCGACGCACTATCCAAGTACGCAGTTGCCTCAAGATACCCTCAAGAGTCCTCTGTGTTCATAGAGAAGCTCGGCGCGCCTTCAGTAGGAGCTGCGGAAGTCATGTGCACCGAGGTCGAGCCAACGTGGATGACCCCAATCGTTGAGTATATCCGAGACGGGCAGCTCCCGAGTAATGGGGAGGAGGCCTTAAGGTAAAAAGATGTGCACCAAGATTTTTTATGATTGGTGATGACCTCTACAGGAAGGGCTTCAGCTCCCCCCATCTGCGGTGCGTCACCCAAAAACAAGCTGAGGAAATTGTCACTGAAGTTCACGAGGGCACATGTGGGAGCCATACAGGAGCACGGTCTCTAGTCCGGAGAATAACTTGGCAAGGTTATTGGTGGTCTACCATGTTGAAAGATGCTGAAGAATACGTGCGAAGATGCCCTCAATGCCAACTCTTCGGCAAAGTAGATCGGCAACCACCCGCAATCTCAAGTCACTGACTGCTCCATGGCCCTTCGCGCAGTGGGGAATGGACATCCTCGGCCCGTTTCCACCAGCCTCGGGCCAGCGAAAGTTCCTTATCGTCGCGGTCGACTACTTCACCAAATGGGTGGAAGCCGAGCCTCTGGCAAAGATCACCGACTCCAACGCCTAGGGGTTCGTCTGGAAAAATCTCATTTGCAGGTTCGGGCTGCCTCGGACAATCATCACTGATAACGGGAAGCAGTTCGACAATGCCAGGTTTCACCACAACTGTGCAGAGTTCGGCATCAGCCATCTTTTCACCTCAGTGGCGCATCCTCAAGCTAATGGGCAATCCGAGGTGACCAACCGAATGCTCCTTGATGGGCTGAAAAAAAGATTGGACGACCATAAGGGCCGATGGGTCGAAGAACTCCCCCATGTCCTATGGACGTATCGAGCAACTCCCCGTGAAGCCACTCAGGAATCTCCTTTCGCGTTGGCCTTCGGTGTAGAAGCAGTCACACCAGTAGAGCTGCTCGTACCCTCAGGACGAGTTCTTGGGTTCGACCGTGAAGATAACGATCGCTCGTTACGGGCCGAGTTGGACTTGATAGATGAGCGATGGGACAAGGCAGCAATAAAAGTCGAAGTCTACCAGCGGAAGATGAAGAGAAGATTCAACAAGGCTGTAAGGCCTCGCCACTTCAGCGCGGGAAGACTTGTCCTCCGGAAGCTCACCGTATCAGATCCTAGGTCGACAGCAAGAAAGCTTTCGCCTACTTGGGAGGGTCCTTATCGCGTGATCGAGGACCTCAGACAAGGGGCCTATCGCTTGGCAAATCTGAACGGCTCGACGATTCCAAGAACATGGAATGCTGAGCATCTCAAGTGTTATTATCCCTGAGATGAAGAAGTTTAAATAAAGATTGTTCAATCACTCGCCCTTCAGGCCTTCTTCGGCCCTTAAAGCTCTCGCGCAAGGTCGCTTCGGCACTCCAAGCTCCAACGACGAGATCGTTTCGGCACTCATCTCACAGGCTTTCTTCGGCCGTTAAAGCTCTTGAGCGAGGTCGCTTCGGCACTCCGAGCTCCAACGACGAGATCGCTTCGGCACTCATCTCACAGGCTTTCTTCGGCCCTTAAAACTCTAGCGCGAGGTCGCTTCGGCACTCTGAGCTCCAACGATGGGGTCGCTTCGGCACTCGTCCTTCAGACCTTCTTCGGCCCTTAAAGCTCTTGCGCGAGGTCGCTTCGGCACTCTGAGCTCCAACGACGAGATCGCTTCAGCACTCGTCTCACAGGCTTCCTTCGGCCCTTAGAGCTCTTGCGCGAGGTCGCTTCGGCATTCCCAGCTCCGATTGCGAAGTTGCTCTGGCACTCGTCTCACAGGCCTCCTGCCCTTAGAGCTCTCGCACAAGCATCACTTCGGTGTTCCTAAAAATCCAAGAGGTTCAATTCAGCACTCCGAGCTGAATGAACATTACGTAGCTAGATCCTAAACAAAATCGTTCCAACAATCGGCGCCCTCAGCCTAACGCGACTCGCTTAATCTGATAATAGCTCCTAACACGACGAAAAAATGCGGCTCCATCCGAAAACAAGGAATTATATCCGTTAAAACTGCCAAAAGGCTGAGTAAAGGAGAATTACAAAAGTTGTGAGGCTACAAGGAAAACGAAGAAGGCTAAGGCCCGGCGGCCGGAGGGGCCGAAGCCGAGGTCCCCGCATCGGCAGTAGCAACGGCGGCCGGCGCGGCTTCCTCGTCAGCCTCATCGCCGTCGTCGCTCGGAGGCTGCACCGACGAAAGGTCCAGGTCGGGAAAGGCCTTGCCGACTGCCGCCAAGCAGTGCCTGTAGCCATCTACGAACAGGCCAGTTATCTGTTCGAGGTGCACCTCAGACTGGGTGTACTCGAGCACAGCCTCCTGGCGCTCTTGGGTGACGACTCGGGCCATTTCCGTCCTCGTTTTCTCATGGGCCGCCGCCTCGGCCTCCCGAGCCACTTTTTCTTCTTCGGCACAAGACTTGAGCCCCTCCAAAGTCTTCGCTAGAGTAGCGGCCCGCTCCTCTGATTGCTTGGCCCGGGCGGCTCCAGCGGAAATCGAGCCCTCGAGCTCGGCGCTCTTCTTCCCGAACTCGGCAACCTCCTTCTCCAAAAGGCGCACGCGACTCTCAGCCGACGAGATCGGCAGTCTTCAGCGAGGCCGCCCGGGAGGTGGCGTCCGCTGGGGCTGATGCCCGACCCCATTCCAAGGGGCTCGGCTCTGAGGGTTGATGTGAAGGGGCCACCGACGGCTCGGCAGAGGAGCAACACTTGACGAACCGCCTTCGACCAGTTGTGGCCGCTTCGGCGCTTTCTCCGCCTCCCAAGCCGCAGGGGGCGAAGGAGGGGCCGCCACAACAGGAGGAACCGAGGGCTCGACGATTTGAAACTCGGCCTCTTCGGCAGGGCGCTTCTCCCGAGCCGCCTTCTTCGTCCCCCTCCCGGCGGCAAAGCGCTGGGCAGCAAGGGATCGATAATCTGTCGACTCGGCCATAGCTGTCAGAAAACAAGGCGAAACGGAATCAGGCAACATTGTCAAAACATAGAATCGTAAAGGAAAACTTCCTAAAAGACATCAGATCTATATCGGCCCGCCGAATTAACTCGAACAGGTCGGCCGAGGGTTCTCGCAAGTCGGGTACCGATACCGCCTGCAGCGACTCAAAGGCTGAAAGCTCGGCATCACTCATATCGGCAGGCGGCTGGAAAGCTTCGTCCTGGGGATTGATGGCCGACCAGGCAGTCGGGAACTCCCAACCTTCCGAGCTGTGGACGAAACAAAAACTCCTCTTCCAGTGATGGATAGAGGAGGGGAAATGCCCAAGAAAGTGGCGGCCTGTCCGAGCTGAAATGAAAAGCCAATCCCCTGAGACCTTGAGAGAAAAGCAGTAGAAAAAGAGGCGGATATTGGGCCGAATTTTGGCCATGGCACAGGCCACCAAAAAACCAACAGCCAACCACCATGAGTTCGGGGCTAGTTGGGAAGGAGCGACTTCCAGGTACCATAAGAGGTGGACCAAAAAGGGATGAAGGGGATATCGGAAGCCAGCCTTGACTGACTCTGAGTATAAACATAACCCATTCCCCATTGTGTAATGGGCTCGGAGGTTATCAGAAGCATAGACCTGGAAGTCGTGAGGGAAGGCGATCCCCGGATGGTTCGTGATTCCATCGACGGTTGCTTGGTCAATCTCCGTGATGGCGCCGCCACGGAATCGGCCGCCTTGCGCACGCCGGAAGACGGAGTAGAAGAAGCCTTGGACACATACGTCCCGAGAGTTACTGCGGGCTCAACCTCGCTCTCCTCCACCACCGGCCTGACGTCGTAAGGAGCCGCAGAAGCAGAGGACTGGCGACAGGAAGAGGGATGAATCAAGATACCCACGGAAGGAGAATACCCCGTAGAGGAAGCAGAGGGGGACCGGGAAGCATAAGGCGAGCCCATGGCTTACCTCTAGAGAGGAAGAGATCAAACGAAGGCTGTTGACTGGGAGTTCGGAAAAAGAAATGCCTGGTCACTCCACCGCAACTCAGAAACTCGGCCTCTGCAGATGACAAAGCTCGTGCGCGAAGGTTCCCATTTTGACTCTAGCGACACTATTTAAAGGGCCCAGAGGCTATATCAATCCAACGGACACCGATCATCGCCACCCTGGAGCTTCGCGATGGACCCACGTGTCGTCACTCTGATAGCCAACGAGCCGTGAGCACGGATCGTGATCATGGGGGAATGTTCGGAAGACGAGACGTCGATGGGAACACCCGTCGCTTCAGAGGCCGCCATGATTACTATCAGAAATCGAGGCGGCACGCCACTCCAACTGAAGTCATAAACGTCGGAAGTCACGTCTTTTCAACGGCCGTTGAGTCCTTTCATGATCATGACAGTGCGCAACGCAATCGGCGAAAAGATGTAAGACAGCGTCTGAATATTAGTTATTAACACCTTTTCCTCAGCTCGTCACAACAACCTGAGTAAAAGCTGGGGGGCTAGTGATATGGGTCGTCATTAGGCCACTCGACCTGAGCTTGGCGCGGATCGTCACTCGGCAAGTCAGCACAGTGGCATGTCTTCAGCCAATCGAACCCCGAGCTGAGCCAGGCTAGCCGACTTGACCGAGGCAGGGGGTAATAAGCAGTATGCTGGCTCCCGGCAGCTCGGCTAGACGAGTTCCATCAGCCAGGCCATCTCCAAGACGAGTGGTGAGTTCTCGCAAGACCGAATCCCCTGTTATGCTGAGTTGTTACACGAGTTGGTTTCCGCCCCAGCCTTTGGCAAAGGCTGATCACGCCCAAGGCTTTCCTAGTTCGAGCCCTGACGACATCTACGGGAAGGTCAGGTTACGGAAAGGCCCGAAGATCACGAACCACGTCTGTTAACCGCTCGCGCACAATGATTATGGAAGGCCCATTAGTGGCAAGACACCCTGAGGGTCGCAACCGCAAGCCACCCGCAATGAACGCCCACTAATTCAGTCAACGGGAATCGCGGACAGACCCCGGGGCACGTCCTCGACCCACTTACCGTAACCGCGCTCATGGAACCACTATAAAAGGATAAGACATCTCCCACACGAGAGGTAGGTAACTCCTAGTCCAAAAAAACCAGTCCATCCGACCTCCCGAACTGACTTGAGCGTCGGAGTCCTTCCCCACCGAGGTCACTCAGTGGTCTTGCAGGTCCGAGACAGACAGTCGAGGCGTGGTGCGTCATCTTCCCTTAGGAGCCACTCGGCTGTGGCCAACCTCGTTACTTGAGCAGTAATAAATAGTAACAAGAATAAACCGATATGTCAATGAAATGAACTAGAATAACAAGTATCAAACATATAATGACATTCTGTCAATCATCAAATGTACAATAACTGCCAAGCAGTTCACTAACATGTACTGGTTGTTCATGACAAAAGCAAATCAAGTAGGATCAAGATTATGGAAACAATAACATTTAATGGAATATCTACCAATCAAGCACATAGCAGTGTCTGATGCCAAAACACTAAAACAGTAGTCCTATATCATTCCGTACGGCCAGTAAATGAATTCGGGTGCTCCTCCCAGAGACTAGACCCGCCCCTATTGCACAGGCATCTTAATCCAAGAGGGTCTGAAGACCCGAACAAGTAAGTAAACATTCATTATTGTTATGTTTCCGAACAATTATGCAGCACTTCAGAGTTTCAAGGAATAAAGCTCTATGTACAAGATTGTGTATTATATGGATCACAACAGAGCTAGAAATGATAGGAGTTTCAAGTGGTAATAAAGTTATACAAGATGATAAGTTTATGCTAGAAGCTGGTATTCAAATTGAAATATCAGAATTTCCAGTTGAAATCAGTGTAGCCAGTTAATTTAGAATTTAAAACCAAAAGTACTCTAGATTGTTTGGATGTAATAGGGTTTTTCGATATTAAATTAAACACGAGATTGTGGCTGAACTTGCTAGACTTAATTCAGGTTATGTTGGATACATATGGCTCGAAATAGTTAGAAGCTAAAACATTTGTAGTAGTAGTGGTATTCGAGTATTAAGTTGGTATAGTCGTTTTGAATCCCAAAATAATAAAACATCCAACTTGATCTCAAGGTTTAGAATCGCATTTTCGAATCAAATCTGGGAGTAGGTTTACCTATTCAAGAGAACAACAAGTGTTGACATATGAACAACAGGCATTGACATCTGGACAATAGATGCTAACACACGAACAACAAGTTGTCATATAAACAACAAGTGTTGATATATGAACAACATGTGCTAACATATGAACATCAGATGTTGACACACGAACAACATGTGTTGACACGTGAATAACAGGTGTTGACAAATGAACATAAGTGTTGACATACGACAACACATGTGAACTATAACAGGCTTCTGGGTACTAGCTGACGGGAGTGAAGTACATAGACCTACTTAACACATTAGGTTTTGTAATCTCTATCGAGAAATCAATAGAAGAACACCTTATAAAGATCTCAAAATAAAACACGATAATTCGGACATGAACCAGTCAAGTGGACAAAGTTGATCTGAAAAAGGCATGTGTCGACACAGTGGGACGGTGCGTCAACTTGCTGGCGGTAATATGTGTCGACAGACTGGGTGTGTCTGTCGACAGACTGGGTGTGCATGAAAATCGATTTTCTGAAAAGATAAAATCAGTCGACTGGAAGAACCAAATCAGTCGTCCGGAAAGATGAAATAGGTCAACTGAAAGAACCAAATCAGTCGACCGACCTAGGTAGTAGCTTGGTTCTGAATTTAAGGTGAAATCAATTGACCGAAATACAAGAATCGGTCGTCCTATTTTCCCAGTAAGATCCATGTCTTTTAAGCATGACAATCGGTCGACCAGAATCCAGAAATTGGTCGACCGATTTCAGTAAAAAACCATAATCATATGGTCGTAAATCGCACAGTCTAAACAGACTTCAGAATGGAAATAAACACTCAAAAATTGTAGAGAGGGACATATACTTCAACTTTACATATTTTTTAGATTAAATAAAATTCGTTAAACCTCTCTTTCAAATTCCTTTTCTCTTTTGTCAGTCGAATTGGAGAGAGAATCGGTTGACCGAAATGTCAAAATCGGTTGTCTGATTTCAGTAAAAATTAGAATCATAAAAGTTTGAATCGCATAGTCTAAATATGCTTGAGAATAGAAATAAATAATCAAGAAAGATAAAGAAGAACCTACATTAAAGTTGGGCGTGACTGTCAGGTGGAGATTGTCCCTACAAGCCTCCGATCTCTATTTTTTCTCTCTCTTCAATGCTCTGTAACATCTTTCTCTCATCTTTTATCTTTTCTTAAATAGCTTCAACAGTAGTTTTTTCTTTCTTTTCTATGGTGGCGTGAAATGGCGATAGTAGGAAAAGAAAAGAAAGGATGAGAAGAAGTATGAAGAAGATAAAGAAGAAGAAATAGTAGAAGAAGAAGTAGAAGACGTGGGAAGAAGAAGTAGAAGAAGAACAAGCCGTAGTTAGCAATGGAAGAGGGGGTAATGGTGCAGAAGTGTGAGAAGAAGAAGAAGAAAAGAAGCAACGAGAAGTAGAAGAAATGGAAGAGGATGATGTTAGAAGAATGAGAAGAAGTGGAAGAAGCAAAAGGGGCAGAAGAAGTGGGAATAGAGTGGCCATGCGTTTGCATGGTTGCCACGAGATGACAGAGGAAGAATCCTCATCGTCCATCTATCACCTTCATTGACCACAAATTTTTATTTGGCTTGCCAACATATGTAATCTCACTTAAATAGGTTAGATAATTAATTAAATTTAATTTGTTTATATTTTTAGGTCATTAATTTTATATTTAATGATATCTAATTGAGATCAATGTATTTTTTAGTACTTATGATGTTATCAGATTTTATTTTCGTTACCGAATTATGATGACGCTTTATCGAAGTGCGTACATCTAAAGATAATATTGAGATTACATTAATAATATGAAAGTATTCTGAATTTAAGCATAATCATATTTCTTGTAAGTAATTATGTCTTTTATGAGAATTAGAATCTTTTCTAACATCTAATATCTTATTATTATTTTGATATTAAATTTTTGGTGTGTTACAAATTCATAGAGTGAGAAATAGTACAAAAGTCGAAGAAGATACTTGTTTACCATAAGGGTAAGGATTTCATGAGAGGAAGATAGAGTTGAAATTTAAAAAGCAACATTGGTTTATTGAGCCTTCTAATGGTCCTCACTTTGGAAAAGATATGGACGAGTCGAGTGTTGGAAGAAAACATACGGAAGTGTTTTAGCTATGGCAGTGCTGATCATATAGTCTGACATTGTCCCAAGTTGAAGGCCTAAGCAAAGAGTAGCTTAAGCATCCAAAAGGAGAGCTAGAGTTTATGCTTTATCTTCTGCAATGAGTGAGGAAGTAGTGATGTGGTGGCAACTACAATTTAAAATTGAAGGTGTTTATGCTCGAGTGTTATTTACTTATGGTGTTTCACATTTGGTTGTTTTTGGAGATTTTCGCTAAGAGTGTTCGGTGTGGTGCATGTTGGTTTTGAGATTGCCCCTATGAAAGTCTTGTTTCTTGTATGATCATACTGCACTTATATGTCCAAGTTCATGGGAGAGCTATAGGAATACCTGCTTATGTTGTAAATATGATTGATGTTATTTTGAGTATAGTTTGGCTAGGAAAATATTTCACCTTGATAGATTACTTTAAGAAGAGAGTTGTCTTTCAAATTCCGGTGGAAGAGGGCTTATTTTCAGTGTCCTAGGCATAAGTCAGTAAGAGTATTGGTTGTTACCATGAAAACTAATAAGTTGATTAGTCAAGAGTGTGAGACGTATCTGGCTGTTGTAGTGATCTCAAGAAATAGGGTCAAAGCTATTAAGGATATTGAGGCAGTCAGTGATTTTCATGATTTATTTCCTTAAAATATACTTAGCTTATCCCCCCTCCTAGAGAGATTGATTTTTCCATAGACGTTGTAGCGAAAACCACTTCTATTTCTAAGGCACCCTATAGGATGGCCCCATTTAGGGCCACCAACGGGTCGGAGTCGAAAATGGAAATCACACTTTTCGCATCTATTTTCTATATGACAATTAGAAATCAAAACTTGAAGACCTTAATTTGACATGTATGCATGAGATGATTTGTTGAAAGGCATGGGAACACGTTGGGGACATAGAGAGGGACCTATGGATAGATTTAATTAGAGTTTAGCACAAGAATACCTACCTTTTGGTCGTTTGCTAATGTGGTTGATGTAGACGATGAGTTTGGGTAAAGAACTCCCAAGCTTCTGGTTGTTCCTCGCCTTCTCTTGCTCCTAGCCTTGTCTTCCACATCTAGCGATTGTGTAGCGAGGTTTTGGGGTGGCAAGAGGGGTTTATAGTGTGTTTATAAAGCTAGAGTTATACAAAATGAGTTGGAGTTTCCTAATTTTTACCCAAGCAATCCTACCATGATTGGAGCTCTTTTCTATTGCTATTTCCTTCTAATCCCACCCCAATTAGGAGGGTAAGTGATAGCAATTTCATGCTCCCCAATTGGACTAGGGTTTAAACTTATTCCATGGCCCATTTAACATACTTTTATACTTAATTAGCCTACATAAGGGATAGTTAATGGGTTAGAGTGAATTTTAAATAATAACGTCTCATATTGGCCTCCATTGCGCCCAATAAACATGATTGGACCCCCAAACAATTATTTCACATGTGTTGTTTTCATGTGATATTGAGTTTTCGATGTTTATTGGGTTTTAACCCCTTATGTCATAGTTTACGGTTTGCTAACTCAAACATGTTATAGTTTGGTTCTAATTCCTTTTCTATAATTTGTATCACATTATTTAATTTGTCATCCTAAATTTTCATTTAATTTTGATCTACCTTTCCATATGTGATAATAGATTTTCTATTTATTGAGATTTTATAAAATTTTGGGTTACTACAAATTTCATGTTCTACCAGCCTCTGAGCTCATGCTATGCTGATGATGCTGTCGATGTAGTAGGTCTTCCCCTCAAGCTCTCGCTTGAGGTTGCCTCTATGTTGAAGCCAGTGTGCATGTGAGCAATGGAGTGCATGTGACCCCCTAGCAGGAGTTAGGAGAGGCAGAGGTAATTAATGGCTTCTACACTCACTATGCATGGGGGTAGACCTTCGTAGGCCTGATACGCCCGCACAGACTATTGGTCAAGGAGACCTTTGTAGGCCTATGCCTATGCGTGGAGCTGGGTCTGCATGGCTACTAGCTCTTCAATGGTGACTATCATATATAGGAGGTTATGACTAGGGCCTTTGTCTGCTGTTGGCTTGCCCTTTGCATCAAGGTGCTTAAAAGCCAACCCCGCTGCCATGGTGACTTCTCATATTCCAATACTTCCCACATGGAGTCATGACTTCTTATGTTTCCCATAGATGGCGCTAAAGAGTGTCGTGGTTGAAAATTGGTCGACAAGCCTCTGCCATTAGATATTTATGAACTCTTGAATTTGTTTGTTGATGAGGAATACTGACTCGTATCTACAAGGCTGGAAGAGTAGTCAAGGGACTCTAGGAGTGGTCTCGGGGGAAAACCCTTTGATGCTCAAGTTAGGAAAACGACCGAAATATGGGGAGGAAAAGAGTGAGGGTAGAGAGTTCTGCTCTGTGTGTGCTCTGGTTGGAGCCTACCCACTATAGACATGTGCGGTGTATTCCTTTTAAGCTTCAGTCAAAAGTTTCCTAAGCGCATTTCCTACTTTCCTAGATCTTCTGAAGTGGAGAAACTAATTATGCCACGTGGAGATTCTCTGGTCACATACTTCCTTTGCTCAGCAATGTAGACAAGTCATAAGAGAGTGGGGGAGTTAGCACTGTGCGAATGATTGTTCGTTTGAGTCAACGAGGGGCATGCACCACTTGATCAGCAGTATGGGTCTCATCGCAGGGAGCACCCATAGACGCCCTTCCAAGGAGCACCATCACTGACCCTAGATGGGGCAGGACGTGGAAAGGGAGGACGGCCTTAACCAAGTATTACAGGTACACGTCATGTGGCCATTAAGCCATACCCTCATGTGACAAGGACAACTCGAGCAGTGAGAGTAGGGTGCCATGAGCCATGCAAAGGGAGGCC
The DNA here is from genome assembly GCA_014218235.1 of Colocasia esculenta. Taxonomy (NCBI): domain Eukaryota; kingdom Viridiplantae; phylum Streptophyta; class Magnoliopsida; order Alismatales; family Araceae; genus Colocasia; species Colocasia esculenta. The sequence continues at coordinate 12,934,684 of CM024760.1, forward strand.
ACAACGTGGATTGAAGAAGCCGAGGACTCGGCACTAGTGAACTATGGGGAGGTCCATGGATGACAGTTTTGAGAGTCAAGATATCAGATGGTCGGGTTCAAGCATACCTCACCTCTTGTGGGCCATTGCTTAAGGGGCTATGTCTAGTGTGGGCTTGGCCACACTCTTGTGAGCCGGTGGGCTAGATTTTTCCCCTCCATAGGTAGGTTTTGTGAATAATTGTTCAATGAACTATTAAAATAATAGTGTTGTCCTAGATCTTTGTTTTGACCATTCTCTTTTTCTTTTGTCAACTGGTTGTTCAATTAGTATTTTTCTTTTTGGGTTGGTCTAGGTATTTCAATTTGAGTACTGCTTAATGTGGTCATTCTTGTTGTAGCTAGTCTCTGATTGATCTATTGATTGATATAATCGAACGATCCTATGATTGTTCGATTTGAGTGCCACGGGTCCATCTCAGCTACATAAACCAATCCTAGGTTTGAACCACCCTTGTAATATATATATATATATATATATATATATATATATATATCCCATAACATTACATCCTAGGTTGGAGGATGAACCAATCCTAGCTAGGTTGGTGTTCAAGAATCCATCCTCCAACCTAGGATTGGTTCATGTAGCTTAAGCGGTGGTGGACCCTTAATGGACCGGGCCTATCAGGTTCGATCCAGACCAGATCTGGGGCGCTGCCCTGGGCCCGGTATCAAGTGGCGTGGCTCTGGCCGGTTCATAACTAGCCAATGTTCACCGGGCCTATCTGATCCTAGCTAGAAGACTCATGCCCGCATGTTTGTTTGCATGACAAATTGGCATGCAAGGGAACTGACATAATTGAGAATAACACATTCGCAAAAACACATTTGAAGGAGCATCACCACTGACAAACTACATATATATCTTTTCTAATTACGCCACAAATCTATACGTACCACATATCAGCATGCAATGCCGGCAGTGAACTGTAAACATGACATTAACATGAGGAATATAACAGTGGAATATTAAATTCTTACTCCTAGTAGAGGATCTCTTATACTAGTTACAACACTATAAACACTATACATATCTGAACTACTATATGGATGTACTCCTATACACATGTGCTCTGGTCCATGGCATGGGCTTATTATCATGACATATGTTTGGCCCTGCTCATGTCACAGAACTCATCCAACATGCAGTCAAAGGGGTAGTACCACTTCATCCCTCCACTCCACACATCGGGTCTCCATGTAGGGCGTCTTGAGCTCGTTGGGCCAGTAAGTCACCCAAACCTTCCACCCAACCCGCCACTGCAGCGCTTCCCCTCCATCTCCCGTCCCACCCTCCACCACACCCACTCCCCGTACTCGTCTCCGGCCACCACCAGCCCACCGGCCTTGCTGAACGCCCTCCCCGGCCCCGCATAACGCCGCCTCATCTCGCCCCTGGGGTCCGCGCCTTTGCCCTTCGGCCTCCACGTCGCCACCTCCGCCCCAGTCGCAGTGTCGCTTAGTACCCCCTCGAACACCGCCAGGTTACCCTCCGCCTCCTGCTCCCACCGCCAGCTCCGGGCCCGGGACCGCGACGAGATGCGGGCCGTCGCCCTCACTCGCGGGAACTTGGACTCCCCGAAGCTGCCATTCACGGTCTGCTCCCGCTCCACCTCCCGCTCCGGGTTCTCCGTCGAGCGGCCGAGGCTCAGGCAGGAGACGCCGGCGAAGCCGAGCTCCGGACCTACCCAGACGCGGACACGAGACGGGAAGTGGCGCTCGTCGGTTGGGGAGGCGGGCTCCTGGCCGTCGCCGACTTGGTGGCAAGGGTCGCGCTTCGCGAAGGCGAGCCGGGCGATGTGCAGGCGCAGATTGTCGACTCGGACTCCGACACGTATGAACCGGTCTCCCTCCCGGGAGGACGCGGAGTACTCCAGCTGCAGCACCGCCTCCAGCTGCTGGTGCGCCAAGGCGTACCGCAGCAGCGGCTCTTTGGCCTCGAGGGCGGCGTACCCGTCCGGGTGGCCCTGGTGGTGGTGATGCGTCCGCTCCATGGCCAGGACGGGTGCGTAGCCTCTCAGGACCCACAGCCCGTGCGACTCGATCGCGTAGGAGAAGAACCCAAAACCGAGTTCGGCCGCCCCGGACTCGGTAGGTGACAGCTCCCTCAGTATGCACCACTTGGCCAGCATGTAGCCCAGCGACCGCATGAAGTAGATCTCCCAGTCGACGCCCGCCGAGGCGAGGAACTCCCTCATTGCGTCCTTACAGTCCAGAGCACGCACCAGCGCCGGGTTCATGGCCTGGAAGTAGAGGTAACCCACGTCGCCGGGGGAGTCACAGGCGCATAGCCAGAAAAGACGGCAAAGGAAGACGAGCTCAAAGAAGTTGGAGAATTGAGACGCGGCGAACAACGGGCGGAGGTCGAGCTTCGGGGGCCCAGCGGCGGGGTCGCAGGATGGAGCCCGGGCGATGACCTCTTGGACGAGCTGGAGGACTAGCGGGCGGAAGTCGTGGCTCCCGTCGGCGGAGAGCGCACATGGATTGGAGACCCACAGAGTCTTCGCAGAGTTGGAGGGGTGGAAGCCCTCCAGGCACACTAAGAAGGTGGCCAGGGCCTCCGAGTCCGACCCGGCCGTCCTCTCCGCTCTGAGGACGATGGACTTGGCCGGCGAGCTCGCAACCTTGAAGTCTAGAGCGGCATCTGACGTCTCCGGCCAGTCGCCGGGGTCGGGGAGATGAGTGATCCATGACCAGACGTCCATCGTCCCCAGCCGAGGCTACCTGTTCGACCAATGACGTCTGAGTTGTTTCTCCCTCGCGGCCTTATCGTCGGGTGGGGGGAGGAGCACTGCTGTGGGGCTGGGTTTTATGCGAGGGAAAGCAAACAAGTGGTGGTTGAGAGGCCAACTTGGAGGGAGCCGTAGCCACTCGAACGAGGGATGGAAGCCATCAAGGGCTGAACACGAACCAGTCGCGTCCTTCGAAGTCTGGTGACTGGTAGTGATCTGGAAAGAACCAAACCACACCCTTGTTTATGGTTAGAAACTATCCTTCCTTGAAGTGTGAGAGTTTTGTGTCCCGCGTTCTTACAGGTACTTCAGATTTAAGGTCTTAAAGAGGGAGTCATAAATCTGGAATGTTCAAATGGTAGTTGCGCCGTTGCCTCTGAGGATGGAAGTATGAGATCGTTCAAATCACGTCTAGACTCTAGAGAGAACGATCTTTTGGCTGACATATGGGCCAGGTATCATATTGGGCAACCTTACGATAGGGATAAGTTTAGGCCTTTAAAATCTTAATTCAGTGTTGTTTGATAAATTAATGATAAAATTACTAAATTGGTGTGGAAAGAGGTACTTTAGTGGTCAAAAAATGGTTGGCGAGTTTCTAACGTCTCGTTCCAACAAGCTCTTAAATTTGCTTCATAAGAAAAATACCAACTTGTACATACGAGACAAAAGGAATAAATGGGGAGAGGGGGTGGGAGTGATTGCGAAGAAGAATTCTCCAATATTCAAGTTAGATAACCAACTAGAACATAGGGGAGACAAGGCCAACGCTACTTGTAACATGTTCCGAGATGGATGTGACCGTGCCTTGAATCGAAGTGCGAGAAATGTGGATATCTTCCTTCTCTTTCCTCGGCCGGCCAAAGATAAAGGGTCTTACATTTCCTTATTGTTTATGCTTGCCAAAAAGGAGAAAAATACAAACGAACCTAATCAGAACTAAAGAAGTGTGATAGACATGAAAGTAGGGGTAGAACTCACCAGAAAGGGTTTGGAACTATTGTGCAAAGTTTGGGGGGGGGGGGGGGGGCGTGCGTGTATGATGAATGTATAAGTTTTAAAGCAAGAGAATGAGAGAGAGAACGTGTAGATTATGCATGCATGTAGAAAAGTAGCAAATTTAAAGAAGAAAAATTAAGAAGTCAAGCTAGACAACCCCATTGGGGGTTACATCCTATTCATGGACTTAGATCTGGGGGAAGATCTTTGATGAAGAATTAACTTGAAGTTAGAAAATCCCTCATTCAAGCTGTAGAAGAGTCGATAGTTGTTGGATCGTTAGTGCGATAAGAGAGAGAAAGTGGGGAAAAGTGTGGGGCAACTCGACCATGGCCTTTCTCCTTGAGATGAGACGATGGAGACGGGTGGAACTAATGCTTAAGAGACTCCTGAAATAGTCAAGGGCCTCATCTTTGCCTGGAGTTGGGATGTGGATCTCCTTGTGGGGTGATATGAGAGAGAAAGTGATCAAGATGGAGGTGTAGCTCGCAACCTAGGCTCTCTCCTAGGATGGGGGTGATGGAACTAGAAGAAAACCTCCATAAGTACCTTCCCACAACTGCCAAGAGCCTCTCCCTCCCGTTTTCGAATCCAAGAGATGTATACATAGTGATAGTGTTTGAGAGGCGAAGTTCAAGAATTACCATGATTTTGGAATATTTTGGTCATTTAAAATACATGGGGTGATTGATGGGGATGAGAAGAGTCACTTTAGAATTTTTCTCAAACTTTAGAAGGCTAAAAATTGGCCTAAAATGACATATCATCGCATCTTATATGAAAAAATGTGAGTGAAGTACGAGGTATGACCAACCAGCGGAGCAAGAGGGGAGAGGTGAATTGACTTCGCCAATAAAAACTAATCGTTTATAAATTTGACTTATCAAGACATACAATTTAGTACAATGGAATACTTGGGATTTAGGTAATCATGCGAGACCAACTATTATAATGTGCAAGTAGAAATAGATAGAAGACAAGGAACACACCACAATATATGCATAGGAATTTTAATATGGTTTGGCACACCTACGTGCACCTATGTCCACCCCTCATGCTCGTGAGGCCCAACATACATGCACTATCTTAATTATTTCATCAGATACAAGACATGCACAAAACCCACACACACATGTTGTTTCCCTAGGACAAAATTAGTCCATCCCATTCTGTGGACGAGATAACCCACGATGTAGAGACACCTAGGACTCTACCTACATAGTATACAAACTGCATTGCCCAAACTCACACACCCATGTGTTTACAAATCAAGCACACGCATAATGATCTCTTGCTCAAATAAACGAATCAACACAAGGAGAACAATGAAATAAGCAACTCAAGTGAAGGTTCTGTTGGCCCTTTTGGTACGGCAGCAAGCTAACCTAGAGGGGGGGTGAATAGGTTTTTCTGAAATCTGAAATAGAAACTTAAACACAGAAATTAACACTTGAAGGTTGGTTAGTTTAGCGTGATAAAGAGTAGTAGTGCGGAAGCAAATAAACAATCACACAAAAGACACAATGAATTTATCCTGGTTCGGCCCTTCCCACATGGAAGTCCTACGTCCAGTCCCCAAGCAACCTCTTGGGATTTCACTAACCAAGGGTACGTTCCCCCTTAAGGAAACTACAACACCCAGCACCCCAACTGGTCTTCTTCTCTTTCCCGGGCAAGAAGGCAGCCTACTTCTCTTACAGGTAAAGAAGTCAACTCCTGTTACAAACCCCAGTGCGGTTCTACTAGACACAAACCCCTAGCTGAGTTACACACTGTATACAGTCCTACAGCTGGACAGAAATCTTTCTTAGAAAAGAAAGATCAGACTGAGAGCTATTACAAGATGAACACTCAGGACTTAGCTCACAGTCACAGACTCTCCCCCAAGATTACAATGAGCACAGTGAGAAAATGAAGAGAGAAGAAAGGAAGCTTGAAAGCTCGAATGCTTCAAATACTTGAACACTTCTTCTTGGGCTCAGGCTCTTTCTCTCTTTTCCTTTGAGTGTATTTGGAGTTCAGGTTCCTTACTGGTTGTACACTCCTTCAAAGATCTTCAGAAAAGCTCTCTTATGTTCTTCAGTAATGATTCATCTTGTATATGAGCAATTTAAATAAATCCGTTGAGGAGATCCGTTGGAGTTATAGCCGTTGCTCATATTCTCTTTCTTCTGATATTTGTGGTCTACGAGGTCTGCAAGCATAAGAGAAAGTGTTTAGTTAAAAGAGTGTTTCTGTCAAAAAGGCTCATACCTCTATGTTTCCTGTTGCCACCCAGAAGTAGTAAGTAATCCCCTTTTTGTTGGCAGGAAAGAAGAGATCTAGAAAGATAAGCAAAAAGATCTCCTGTCAGAAAGATAGAGGATTACACAAATCAAGAATATTTGACTTTTTCACTAGATGCCAAAAAATATTTTGGAATATAAAGGAAATCTATGTTTAAAAGATCAAAACCATGTTTCACTTATGAATCCATGTTCTTTCAAAGGAATCCATGTTTTACAAAGGAATCCATGTTTTACAAAGGAATCCATATTTCACTTACCAAATCCTTATGAGAGCGAATCCTTATAACAGTGAATCCTTATGAGAGTGAATCCTTATAACAGTGAATCCTTATGAGAGTGAATCCTTATAGCAGTGAATACTTATGAAAGCGAATCGTTATGAGAGCGAATCGTTATGAGAGCGAATCGTTATGGGAGCGAATCGTTATGAGAGTGAATCCTTATGGGAGCAAATCGTTATGAGAGCGAATCGTTATGAGAGTGAATCCTTATGACAGTGAATCCTTATGAGAGCAAATCCTTATGGCACTTTGTGAACTGAAATCGATGTATATTGAATGGACATCGATTTATCGTTTTAGTGCAAATCACATGACAATAATGTCATAAATTTATATTTATTAGAAAATTGTGATATTTAATTTATTATTAGAAAAATCATGGTATTAAGTATATTTAATATTCAATTAATCACATAAATTTATATTTATTAAGAAAAATATGATATTAAATATTTTTAATAATAATTAATTAAACATAAATTTTGTTATCACCAAAATAAAAGGGTAAAATATAGGAGTGGTTCAACAGGTTCCCCCTATCAAAGGTTTGCCCTTTATGACGTCTCTGCTTGACATATAATCAAGGAGGCGTAGGCCGATGTAGGTCCATTTCCAGGTGATGCACACGATGTAGAACAGCTTGCTTACATCCTCTTGAACTTATAGAAGGCTTCATCACGTTTGTATCTCCTCTGGAATGATCTTGAATCAACCATGTTGTAGTATCATGTCCAAGGATGTAGAACTCCGTCTCTAAGGCACAAGGTTTCTCTTAAGAGGTTTTGCTTACTTCGTGAGAGCCTTTTCCACTCCGTTTGAGGGTTGTTCGAGTTGGTTGCAGTATGGAGATGGTCTGGTTGATTGTGGAGACGTGATGTGGTCATGAGATCTTTGTCCTGGTAGTGCTCATAACGTAGATCGAATTGAAGGAAAGGACCATCTTGGGTTGGCAAAGGTGGGCATCATCATATTGAATCCGCAATCTGTAGGAGGTTTTATAGACAAGTAACCAAGGATTTCACTTTGTGGTGTTAGGTTTTCCTATTTTCTATTTAATCAGATTTTTAGAAACATGTTTGGTGTTTCATTTTCTGTTGTTATTTCATATGATTCTATGAAGTTTCTGTATGAATGAACTAATGTCAACATCGACTGCCGCCAAGTTCCATATTACCGACGACTAATCATGACGTTAACATGAACTTGACATACTTGATCCTGTCGTCAAGTTTACCTTGACATCAATGTATACTATCTTCTATTTCTTTTAACGATAAGCAATTATGTCGTTAAGTTCTAGAGTTCCTGAACCTTGGATTTTCATTCTAGATGATGTATCCTTTGTTTATGCAATGTAATTGGGTTTTGTTAGTTCTGATGCAATGATAGTGTTATAGTGTAACATAGGTCGGCTCAGGCCGAGGTGACCGCTGAGGTGCTTCTCGCCGAAGAATGAGCCGAGACGATCAAGTTGATGAATCCTGTCTGAGACTCGCTTGGCCGACGTGTGACGCTAGTCCCGAGCTCCCGACCTGACCTGCAAAGCCCGCCTAGAAGCCTCGACGGGGAGACACTCCGACGCTCTTGTCAGTTGCTAGTCGAGCAGAATGGCCTAGCTTGGGGTAGAACAACGTACATGTGTCTGTGGAATGTCTGCCTCTTATATAGTGTTAGGACACCTATGTAACATCTAGACGACCCCATTAATCTCGCTGAGCATCTCCGTGATCGACGTCGGATTTAAGTTGCCACCGACCTACCAGGTCATCGTGACCGTGGTCTTAGTAACCGCAGTTATAGGTCCCGTGATCATCGGACCTTACCTTATTTGTCTGTCAGTCACGTAAACACCACTTCGGGGCACGCGCGAGCACGCTGAACCCCAGATCGACTTCGTCCGAGCCGAGAGATCATCCTCGGCCGAGCTGTGGAAGATGGCCCGAGGTGCACCACAGGTTTAACCGTACCGACAGACTCGTCAGATCGCATATTGTTGTTCTGCTTAAGAAAGCAAGGACGTCATTCTATGCCTTCAATGTGGTCGGCTAAGCCGAGAATTTAGCCGACCTGCTGGGATCATCCCGTATCAGATAGTAAGTGCCTCTGAGTTACAGAATGTCTCTGGTTGGGTTTTTATGTTTTAAATTATTTATTCTGAATTTCTATAATAAAGAAAATATGATGATTGATGCTAGAATGATCCTTATAAAACATGTGCGATGTCTGATTCATCATGAACAACATGAATAGTGGTTTCAATTCTGTGTGAATTCCTATACCTCTGTTGACTTCTGTAAAAATGTGAATTCTGCATGATTTAGGGTTTTCCTGAAATAGGGATTAATTAAATTAGAAAAATAGTTGTAATAGTCAAAATTATAAAAAATCAAGATTGGTTCCACGGTATATGTGCACATGGTATACTTCAAATTTGGTATTGTTCTTAATACTGTGTATTTACTCATGAATTTCTGAACCTTATATGCCCTGTTTATATGAAAATCGATTTAAACTCGGTTACATGAAATGGATTAGCATCCCGATAGGTTTTGAATTCCTTATTGCCATCTATTTAACTATGATTTTCTGAATAATTGTAGACATGCATTTTAGTGCATTAAAGAATATAGAGCATATAGTGTTAAATGAGAATTTCACATATAGGTGAGCATGTGAAAATTGAAAGAAATATATTTGTTTATATGATCCATTATATGAATAATTCTCCAGAAATTACTGCAAATGGGATAGTGCCAGGATAGAGGATACTACATGAATCTGACCATAGAAAGGGCCCTATGTAGTGGTTCACCACTATATATTAGCCTCGAGAATAACAAGGATGAAATCTTAGAGGTGAACAAGTACCATTAATTAAGATGGAGATGGTTTCCCCCAATTCTGTGTAATTAACCAAGACTCATTCATCAATTGCCTAGGTGATGAGTAATGATTGAATGACTAGGTGCTAGTGGTGGCTAAGGATGTGTCTTGGCAATATTATACTACTAAAATTGTCACTGTTATTGAACTGTAAGTGAAATTGTTATTGAAATTGAAATGAATCTTACAATGATAATGTTATTGATTTCTGAAATGATACATGCATTTCTTTATATTATAGCTCACTGTTGTAGAGGAAATCATGTTGCAGGCTAGATTATAATTTTGTTATACATGTTAATAATCATACATGATTATTAGATCTCATATTATTAAGTTTATCCATGTGCTTAGTTTTGGATTATTATGCATGTTTACATGTTAGTAGAAGTGTGCTATAGAATGTGGTTTATGAATAATGAAAGAAATGACATGTTTAGAATGAATGAAAGATAGGAGTAAAGTACAGACTATCATGAATGTGCTTACAATAGTACATGAGTTAGAATGTCTTAAAACTAACCATATGAAAACCATGGATTGTTAACTTTAGTTATTTGATGGGTCTTTGTTGACTCATACTTGCTAACCTTATAGGACAAGTTAAAGATCTTGAAGTTGAGGGGATAGTGCATTTGGATTCAGAACGTGAGAACTAGCTAGTTTACTTGTGTGTTTGAGAGTAGTGCATTGTATGTGAGGAATAAATGTAATGGGACTTATGTTATATTTCCTTGTGTGACTGGCTATGTACTCTGGACTTGTTTTTATATAGACTGTGATGTTTGAATAATAAGTTGATGGATAATTTTATTTTCTGTTGCAATCATTATCATTTTTGTATACCTTAACCAAGTACCAATATTATTTGTGTTTGTCCCACTGTACACGTCTCTCTCCAATCTGATGTGGGTTGAATGGTCGTACTGGGTTGAAGTAGGGCATACAAGATCTGACAAGGAAACATAGATATCTAACCAAAGATTTTGAATCTTCTGTAGTTTGTAAGAACAAGTCTCCTGGATAAACGATAGTATATTGGAGTTCTTTTTTTTTTTTTTTTGCTCCTGAGAGCTACAAAAAAAATACTGATAGTAGTAGCTGTGCAAGCTGGGAAAACATTGATATGCATAGATACTTCTCTTTATACTGTCACAATATCGTTTTGTCTCTTTGTGAATAGATAGTACCTATCTGACAAATAAGATTTTTCCATAAAAAATATATTGACAAGTCCTGATCAATGAAATGGGTTATAATGTCTAAATAAATTGATCTTATAACACTTGTATTAAGAAGTACTCAGATCATGCTTTAAAAATAATAAATAATTATTCCTTTCAAGATGAAGTTATTTTATCAATATATCAAATCATATCTTTTGAGATCAAATGATTTGAATTTGAATCATAACTAATTTATTCATTCAGAAAAAATAGTGTAATGTCGCGCTCGTTTGGATCCGTGTTCTAATGGTTCTGGTGTGGTGCTCTTGGCCAATGTGTGGTCATTGAGCCTTGCTTGTGATCTCCGTGCGTTGTGTGGGCATGGTGGACCAGAGGTTTAATTAGCTTAAACAGCCCACAGGTTCACTGGTTGTGAACGCAACGGAGCAGAATGTCGCGTTTTGAACGCGACGGTCTCCTACGTCGCGTTCTCCGCACCGCCTTTGTGACACATGGCGCGCTGAGTTCCCATTGACAATGGTGAGGGTGGTCGCATTTAACATGTTGTAAACGTGACGTATGCCTCTGTCGCAATTTTTTATTGTGCATTTATGGCTCTGTTTCGGCCAGATAGAGCAGAGGAGCTCAGTCCGGCGATGGAGGAGCTACTGCGGAGCTTCTGTGGCATTTTCCGACATTCTGGTGGTCCGTGCGGAGCGGGGTCCACTTGAGGAGGGTGTCCAAAGCGTGGGTGCGCCGGCTATGTGGTGTTTGTCGCGTTCCGCAAGTTCTTCGAGTTGGTAGGGAGACTTCCTCTTATGTTTGAGTTATTTAATTGGTTTACAACTTTAAGGGCATGATAGAATGGCATGTGGTAGTTTAGCTTTCGTTTTATGAGCTTATGTATGAGTGCATGGTGTGTGGAGTGGTTTTTGGAGGAGGAAGAAGGGTTCAATCGCCTACCTGAGAAGACGACGAACTGAACCGTTGCATTTTGGTTTGAAACGCAACGCCTTGGGTCGTTGCGTTCATGTGTTCCGATTGGTTTGGATCGACTGGTCTAAACGCGACCACTTGACCCGTCGCATTCTTGTTGAACACGTCGGTGTGGTTCGTCGCGATTTAGGGTATGGATTGGTGTGGTCTTTGTCGCGACGTATCATCCTGTCGTAATTTGTGCTTTGACAGTCAAGGTTTTGACCGCTTGGCTTGAAGGCGACGTATCGGGCCGTCGCATTCTGGTCATGACGTTGGGCCTTGTCGCGTTCAGTTTGGAATCACGACCATTGGGGTTGTCGCGTTTCTGAAGGCGACGTCTGTGTCTGACGCGATTTGGCTTCCGAGATGTGTTTGCGGTGGTAGGGCTGGGATGCTCCTACGTGGACCTGCCCCTAGTTATTTAAGGTTGTTTTAAGTTATTCTAAGATGGTTTATGTTAGTAAAGTATGTTGTAGGCTTAATGGTTTGGATCATGATTAGTTAGTGAGTTAAGTTAATCACATTATTATGCTAATTATGTGATTAATGTGTATTGTGGTTTAGTGTTACTATGAAGGTCATGAGATGACCAATGACAGGCAAGATTATTATGTGTTTATATGGTTCATGTGTGTTTTAGTGTAAGCTTGCTTGGAGGTCACATGGTGACCAGTGATGAGCTAAATATGGTAGGTGTACCGTGGTATAAGTTTTATGTATGTGTTAAATGATCGTCGTAGTTTGTGTGCTTGCCGAGTTTGGTGGTCCGGCACCTATTCCAGAATGCCTCTCTAGTCGGGTACCCTAAGTTCATTGTGAGTCAAGCACGTTGTGTTTGTTGTGCTCAGGGTGTGTTCTGGTACGGTGTGTACCAAAGAGGTCTATGTCGTCTTCCTGGACACCCTCACTTCTGAAGTTGAGTTGTGCGTCCGACAGAGGGAAAGACGACAGTGGGCAGAGACTCATGTTTGTGGGTGTGCGGTCGCTTGTAGCGTGCTCATGGTTGGGGGTACGAACACCAGTAGACGTAATAGGCCCCAGCTAGTCCTGTTTTCTAGTGTCTCACTTTAGGGAGCTCGGACCGGAGTATCTGAAGGTGTCAGGCATGGGCTTGCAGCTGTGTGGTTTGCAAATGTGGTGTTGGTTGGTCTCCACTATTCTTTAGCTTTACTATGTGGTTGTGAAGCGGCATTTGGACCTTTCGTCCGTAACTGCGAGACTGAAAGGTAGTACTTGTGCTGTGTTGCCCGAGTTGGATACTGACGTCATGAACCAGTAGTCTGTTCCCGTGTGGTGGCGTCGTTCTTCCGACTCATGCTTTGCCAGCGGTTTTGACTTGTGAGTGGTGACTCATCGGTTGATGTTTGACTCGCTGTGGTGTGCCTTGTTGGCAGCATAATTGTGTTGAGATTTGTGGTGGTACCATGCGGTGGTAGGTACTTGTACTCTTCGTAGGTAATCGTTGTTGTGGTACGTTGTGTACTAGCCTTTTCAAGTGTTGAGATGGAGTTGTGCTCTGTGGAGGTCTTGTTGTAAGACCTTTCACTTGTTATGGTGTACCTTTTGAGGGTAGTCTTCTGAAGCATTGTGGTTTTAGGGTATAGTGGACTAGCTCCTTGTTGGCAGTCCTGTTATCCTCGTGTTTGAGGTTTTCCTGTGATGCTTGTGGCCTAGGCATTGCTATTGTTGTTGTAGACTAGTGTTTCTATACCAAATATCAGTCATGTTGGCTCTTTAGTTTCTGCGGACTGTGTTAGAGAGTGGGTTTATTTAGTTACAGTTTAATTATGTTTAATGCGATTATGTTATGGTTTGGCTATCGGTGTTGCCAATGAGACCTTTTGTGGTTGAGGTCTCTTCACTTTTCAGTTGTTATTTTTGGGAGGTCCCTGCTGATTAGCCTGTGACTTTTTGAGGCTCACTTCCTTACAGCTCTTTTCAGGTTGCCGTGTGTTTAGCTTGCAGTGGCGTCGTGGCAAACCTACACCACCAGCAGTTGAGTCGTAGTTGTCATAGTGTGAGCTTGTGCTCTCTCGGGATATACCCCAAATAGTTATACTTTTTTCTTGGACATGTAATAATATATTAGGACAATATAAATTATGAAAATAACTATAATTACATGTACTTTCTTATATATTATACTCATGTGGTTGTCTTTTATATTCTTATTGGACACTGATGTGAGCTATCTCTTGTGAGACTTCGGTCTGATCGCGGGAGGTGGACTTAGATATGAAACCTTATTAGGCATAAATATCCAGGGTCGCTACAAATAGTATTTCAAGATATGCTATCAAAGACTTTTATGGCATGCCATACGACGAACAACGCAGCTATCATTCATTTATTCAAGATGTAAATAAATCAATTTGCCATTTATAGGAATTTATAATTGATTTATGAGAAATTTGTGCTTAGTCGCTAAGATACTCAATAGATTATTGCATATATTGCTGAAATCTTAATTGAAACATAATACGTAAAGTAACACTAAAAATGATCATTGAACTAGGTTTTCTCACTACTAAATACATAATAGATTAGTGAATCAGGATAGTAAAAAAACAATGGTAATTTTATACAAATAATAGGGAAAATTGTATGTATACTCTCGAGATCTTCATATTAGATTCCGTATCCTTAAAATCGAAAAACATCATTAGTTATACCCCAGTAGTTAGTTAGCTGTTAAAATTTGAAGAATATTTCGCTATCATCATTGGGCATGGCTCAAGAATGAATGCACCACAATATGGTTGACCAGGATTCCGACTTCATGCGGGTGAGTTTCTGGCCTTCAATCCTAGTTGAGGATGGGTTTTGGGGGGTGGAGCTCACCCTTGCAGGATTTTTGTTCCAACCATTGTAGAACATGCTGTATGAGTGGCCAGCATATATATGCATGTTAATGCATCTTCATAACGCATAGGTATGTATCATGCATTGTTGTTCAAACATAGCATAATATAAGTA
>CM024760.1:12949127-13103932 GCA_014218235.1 Colocasia esculenta
AAATTAAAAAATAATGAGAATCAAAATCAATATTAATTATTCCGATAAATTATTCATAAACTCAAAAGACAAAATCATGATAAACACCTTAGCGTATCGAAATTTTAGTTCCGATAATATTATCAGAACGGAATAGGAATTAACCATTCTAATTTTATTAGAATCGAAACTATATTTCGATTATCGGAATGAGATTCGAAACTTATGTTTCCAGTTCGGAACCCGACCAGCCCTAGGGTGGAGTCAAGACTCAAGATGGCGTCATAGTTTTTCTTAAGAAATATTAAATATATATTTTGAAAATATGCACTTCTAGCTTCTCATTATTATAATAAATATTTCTCATTTTCTTGAGTTAAATACTTATATATTCTTGAAAAGTGTATTTACTTTAAAAATCTTAAGCTCACCAAATATACCCTATATATTTTTAAACATTCATATTTCTCTAACTAATGGTTGTTTTTCTCTAAGTCATGTGCAAAGTCGAGTAACCTCTCAAGAGTATTTCACCTAACTAAGAGATTTTTTTTCCACTTAATTTTCATGGTATTACCGCTTAATATAAACACGGTACTTTGGGAAGTTCTAAAGGAACATTAAGTCTTATTAGGAGCAAATTAAGTTATACAACCAAAATAAGGAGAGCTCTCTAAACCTTAGTTAAACAACCAAAATAAGGAGAGATGGCAAACAAACAGGGTAGATGCTTGCTTACGACTACGAATACGATACGTAGTGCCCTTGAAGGCTCTCAGGCTCCGGAGTGATCAGGGCTCAGACAGGACGCTGCAGGTGTTACCACGCGGCCTGCACAGGGCCTCCAGTGGCCTGGCCATAGGCATGGCGGTCCCCTCCCGTTCGCTCATGTCCACCTTCTCCTCGCCCACTCTCTCCCACTCGAAGCACTGGACCAGGGATCCCACCGCCAGCGCTATCAGGCTCATGGCGTGGCCCTTGCCCGGGCACCCCCTCCTCCCGGCCCCGAACGGGATCAACTTGTAGCCTTCCACGTCCCCTCCCGCGAACCTCTCCGGCCTGAACTCCTCCGGCGCCCTCCACAGCGTGGGGTCCCTCTGAATGGCGTAGGCGTTCACCAGCAGCATCGTCCCCGGCGGCACGCAGTAGCCCCCGACGGTGCACTCCGCGGACGACTCGTGCGGCAGCAGCAGGGGACCCGGTGGGTACAGCCGGAGCGTCTCCTTGATGACCCCGTGGAGGTAGGGCAGGTTGGGGAGGTCGGAGGACTCCACTAGGCGATCGCGGCCGACGACGGCGTCTACCTCTGCTCTCACCTTCTCCATAGCTTCCGGGTGGTTGAGCAGGAGAGCCATCGCCCATTCCATGGCCCCCGAAGTAGAATCGGTTCCTCCTGTTACGAGCACCTAAACAGGGACAAAGAGAAGTGGCAAACAAAAGAGACAAGGAGATCGAACAAAGGAATGTTCTTGGCTGCGCATATAGGAACAGATCTCTACGTTACCTGTATAACACCTTTGATGAACTCGTCTGTGTAGGGTTCGCCTTCCACATCCTGCAACCTCAGCAGAATGTCGATGATGCCCATCTTAGCTTTCCCCTGCTTCGCCTCTGGATGGCGTCGGGCGTCTATCATACCTTGGAACATCTTGTCCATGCGCCTTCTCAGACCAAGCAACCGCTTCTTCACCCCGCTGACCCAGCCGAAGGCCGGCAGGAAGTCCTCCAGGGTCGACACGCTCGTGAAACGTAGAATCTCCTCCCCCATCAGCCGTAGCCGCTCGCCCTCGGCCTCGTCCTCCCTGATCTTCCCGTGGCAGGACTTCCCGGAGATCATCCTCATGATCATGTCGAACACCAGCTCCTTAAGGTGGGACTTATCTGCACCTTCCGAAAACAGCTGCCGACGTCCTCGCCCTCCCTGAAAAGCTGCTGCAGCATCGCCGGACATCCTCGTTGCGTGCCGCCGCGAAGGAGCTAATGTTGCTGGTGGAGAACAGGTGGACAGCCGTGACCCGCCGGAGGTTCTGCCAGTGGGGGCCGTAAGGGGCGGCGGCGAGGGTGGTGTTGTCGTAGTGGACGTACTTGGTGTTGATCATGCGGGGGCGGTTGGCGAAGACGAGGTCGTTACTGGTGTAGCACTCCTCGACGGCCGAGGGGTCGGAGAGGACGAGGACAGGGCGGCAGCCGAAGCGGAGGTAGAGGATGGGGCCATGGCGGCGGGAGAGCTCTGTCAGGGAGTGGTGCAGGGGTTGGCGGAGGAGATGGAGGTGGCCGATGATGGGGAGGGCGCGGGGTCCCGCGGGAGGTTCCTGGGTCGGGTTCTCCTGCTGAGCAGCAGCTGCCATGTGGACAGGAGGAGGAAGGCGAGGAGGAGGGCCACCCAGTCAACAACAGTCATGGCTAATCAGTCGGCAGACGGCCTGTCTAATCAAATCGTAAGAGTTGTTCCTGCTAATCTGAATCGGCAGCAAACCTCACATTATCCGTCTTTTGGTGTTTGGAATCCCCATTTGCTGCAAATCTACTGTCAATATTCAAATGAGGTGGGAGATTTAGAACAAATAAAAATAATAATTAAAAAAAAATCATCACAGGTCTGAAACTAGATCGGCACTGCACAGATAACTCCTCCCGTTTTTTTTTAACTCAAGTCAGCATTACAACCCACAGAGAGATCCAGTAAAAAAAGAGGACAGAACAAAGAAGCTAAAAGAATCTCTTGCCTTTGAGTATAGGCTTATGTAGTCCCTTCATGGATAAGATTGAATATTTATATCATTTAATTTTTAAGGGAAAATTAATTAAAATTTCTAACTGTAATAGAGAAGTCTTTACTGTAACATGATTTAACATATATTGTAACATGACATAACATTTATTGTAATGAGTTACAGTTTTGTTAGAGACTATAAAATAATTTAAATATCTTTTAAAGACTTCTAATTAATTTACCCAATTTTTAATTTGAGAAACACTACTCGGTGCACAAAGGGAAAGATTAAAAAAAGAGAGAGCCTTTGTGCACTTATACAAAATGTATAAGTGTAAGTCACGTGGATATTTTACTCATGTGACATCATGCACATAGACTTTTTATCCTGTGGCACCATAAAAGTTGGTGTCACATGGGTAAAAAATCTATGTAGATTATACTTATACACTTTGCACAAGTGCAATAAATTTTTCTCTTAAAACAAAGGTAAATAATATTGAATGACCACATAAGCGAAAAAACTGTATACTATACTCATATCACATGTTGAAAGAATAGGAAAAAGTACTCATGTGAATAGAAAATTTTTCTTTGGCAAAGAGCCATCACTGCCATCGTACATAGGAGAAGGGAAAATAGTATTCTAATGGAAGAAATGGCAAGCAGAATTTAATGAAGAGGCAAATGGAAGAAAAGGATAAAGCTCTCTCATTTCTCTTTAATGCTCTCATCACCCATGGCCTTACCTTCTCCCTTTTTGCAGGATCTGCCTTTGGATGAAAGAAGAATGGTGGGCAGAGCTTAGCCCCCTTCTTGCCTTCTGCTGCTTCTCCCTAAATCATTAGGAGGAAGACGAAGGCCTCCCCTTCTTTTTCCCTGTTGCAATGCTCTTCGGGATGAGGAAGAAGGCCTCTTATAGCAAAAGGAGGTTTATTCTCCTCCAAGCAAATTTTCTCTCCCCCTTTTCCTACCACAGGCCTCTTTAGGCTCATCTCCCCTCCTCTCTTAGATTATGGGTGTTTTGGACTTTTTAATGAGCCGACCTAACTCTCGTAAGGCCTAATAATATTGGACTGTCAATAGAAGTGTGTTACAAAATAATGTTACTAAACCATTTTCATATCCTACAAATGAGGTGGCGTATCTTCATCGAATGTGCTTATCTTAATGCACATTTTTTTTTATTTTTCTAAGATTGATACACCTAATAAATGTATATCACTTCACTCTCTGAATTTCAAAAAATAAGAACAGAAAATATAATAAACACCCTAATATTGAGATGAACTCTATTAAATGTGTCTAACTGAGACACATTTTAAAATGACTTAGATCTTATACTCCACAATCTTACACTACTTTTTTACATCACAATTTATATAAAAAAAATATTTAAGAAATTAAATAATATAATTATTTTATTAGTATAAGATAGTGAATTTTATTTCCATACGATTGATCTAGATTGATTTATTTTTAACAAAAATAAACCAACTATAAGAGAATGACACATTCCTTTCAAGTTTACCCATTTTCAATAGATAATAATAAAAATTCTTTTTATTATTTTTAAAATATTTTAAAAAAAATGTTATAAAAATATAAAATTATGAAACAGAAGATTCAATCCACTTTTTAACTATTTCTCTTTCTCAATACATTCCTCCTCCTTTCTAGTCTCCCTCTTTTCCGTCCTTTCCCTCCTCTTTCACTAGTTCTTACTTCTTCCTCACCCGTGACCCTCCTCTTCCTCCTCCTTACTACTCCACCAACGGAATAAAGAAGGCCCAGCTAGTTGGCAGCCACCAACCCGCCGTCGGCCCCACTCGGCGGCCACGTGGCCCAACGACATTTGCTCAGCGTGGCTCAACACTCCACCGTTAAATATGGGTCGTAAAAATTAGATTAAAAAATAACTTAATTAATTATCATAATAGATCTTAATTTTGACTCTGATATCATATTATCAATTTTAAAATTATAATATTAAAACAGATAAGTTAATTAAGAAATCTTGACTATAACAGAGAAATTTTTAATATAATAAAATTAACATATATTATAACAAAAAATAATATTTATTATAATAAATTATAATTCTGCTAGAAAATAGAAAATATGTCAAATATTTATAAAAACTTTTATTTAATTTATCTTATTAAAATTGAAAAGTCAAAATTATATGACATACAGAACCCACAAAATTTTCGACATAAAATTATCTCCCATAAACTCCAACCCACTGCTTCGCAAAGCTGGCAGACGACACCCCCACGCGTGTAACGCCAGGCACACCCCGCACTCGTTCTTCCGTGCCACCGGTCTCGCATGCGTGGCCCTTGCGTAGGGCTGTCAATGGGCCGGGCCGGCCTGACACCGGGTCGCAAGACTCTTTTCAATCCATGGGTTTTTAGTAGGGCCTAAAAGCCCAGCCCGACTAAGCCCATGAGCTGAACTCGGACTTTAAGTTCGGCTCGATAGGCTGGCCCGACCCGTTCTCTTTTTCTTTTTTCTTTTCAAATCTTAAATTTTACTTAGTTAAAATTATGTTATTTTACTTATTTAAAAGTTAAAAACTCTCTTTTCAAATAAATTAATAAGAAACATCAAAATTCTACTTAATTGAATGAGGTTATAAGTTTTATATTATTAAATATATTATTATTATTAATTTAATTTTTATTTAAGTATTTGGGTCGGGCCTTAGTCGGGCTTTACAATTTTGTAAAAATATTGGGCCTAGCCCAGCCCGACCCGACATTGCTCGAGCTTGGGCTTCATATTGATGAGTCGAGCTTGGGCCGGGCTCATCTAAGCCCAGCCCGGGCCCGGCCCATTGACAACCCTACCCTTGCGTACTACGCAACACTGCCTCGGCATCTTTGCCTGCAGCCCCATCCACGTGGTCCCTCAATTGAGGCCAGTTGGCGTTGCGTTAGGCTGCATACCCGTCAGCAGTCAAGGGTGTCAGCAGTCAGCGGTGTTCATGGTTTAGTTTAATTTTGTCCGATGTTTAAGAAATCAAATCAAATTTATATCTAACTTAAATTAATTAAACTGAAGTATTTTGAAATCAAACAAAATCAAATCGAAATAAATTTCATTTAGTTCGATTTAATTTGAAAATAAATAGATTTTTAAATTCTCTTATCTTAAATAAGATTTTAATTACTTATTATTTCTCTAATAAATGACTATCAAATAAGATTTAAAATGAAGTATTAAATGTTGATGATTATATTTCCCTCTCTAATATGTATTTTTATGTAAATATATTGAATAAACTTGATAGTATATGTAAACTAAAACGTATTATTGTAATTCGATTTAATCAGTTTGATTTAATTTATAGAGCTTAGAAACTGAACCAAGCTGAATTTTCTTTTTCAATTGATTTGAAACCAAATTACATTTTTTCACATTCAAATTAAACCAAATTAAATTGAATCGCTCGATTCGATTTGATTTTCTGATTTGAACTGAATAATAACATCCCCACCAAAAGCAACCCATACACGACGCCATGCGACTACACCAACGGCCGCGACCACTACAGGGCTCAGCCTCCCTCCTCTTCTGCTCCCTTCTTCTCTACATCTCCCTATCTCTCTCTAGAGAGAGAGAGAGAGAAGTGGAGGGAAGAGCACCCGTGTGACACCGATATGTGTTGTGTGAGAGAGGAGAGAGTGAGATAGTGTATATATATAATATATATATATATATATATATATAATATATATATATATATATATATATATTTGTATTTTACCTCTATTTCTGATTAGGAATTAGAAACCCTCTATTATATTAATATAGAGATTACTTCTATTACTAATACTAATATATTTACAAATTATACATCAATTCCATTTGACTTTTACTATATATTAATACACATTATATTAATAATTAGTAATTTATATTAATAATTAGTTTTTTTTTTATCTTATTTATTTAATTTGAAATTTATTTATAATAATTTCTAATTGTTTTCTTTGTGCTTGTTTTTATGTTTATTATAATAAAAAAAAAAGAAATAAGAATTTAATTATAATTAAGTTAAGAACTAAAACTAATAAAAACTAAGAAGCATTAAAATTTAATAAGCATTAAAACGTAATTAAGACGTAAGAAGGACAAATACAATTCGAAAATTCTTCTTTTTCCAAAACTAAAAAATTCCTAGGAAGAAAAATGCACTTTTTTATCCTGTTAATAGAGGGTTTCTAATTCCTAATCAGAAATAGAGGTAAAATACAATATATATATATATATATTAAAAACATATATACAAAAAATATATTATTTAAGAAAAAAAGACTATTAGCGACGGATTAGTCCGTCGCTATTCCGTCGCTTTTGTGTGAAAAAATCTAGGCGCCGGGATAGCGACGGAACATGTCACCAGCTCTATAGTGGACGCTATTAGGCGGGTGGGCGGTCGCCGTCGCTAAATGGTCGTTACAAAGTCGTCACTAATTTAGGCAACAGTCTTTATCAGCGACATATTCTGGATTTTAGCGATGGATTCTTATCCGTGGCTATGCCGTCGCTAAATAAATAAAAGAAATAAAAAACCATACGTTTTGCACCTATATACATTTTTATACAACTAAGTAAATTAACTTGCATCGTACATATATTTTTGTAAATGAAAATTTTGATCAAAAACAACAATTCTGAGACATTTGACAATACCCTACATTCACACTAAAATGAACATCCTTCGTAAGTGTTTACTAAAATATTATATAATATCATAAAATTCAATCAAGAACAACAGTTGGTAGACATTTGATAGTACTCTATGATCAAACTGGGATTAAATGATTAAAATGGCCCCACATATTTAACTTCATGTGAATTCCTCACAACTAGTGAACTCAGAGTACTTTCTCTCCGGTCAACACCATTATTTTTTCCCATAATACAAAGAACATAAATTAGATGATAGCCGATGAACAAATCAAACCTTCACCCCAAATGATCTAAGTTTGGTAACTATAACTTAAATGGCATGTGAAAGTAAAATACCAAACAAATTCATGTCTTTGTCTGTGAATGTCTACTTAGTCAAAACCCACAAAAGTGTGAAGTACAAACCTATTCTTCAATAATTGGATGACATTTTTCAAATATATTTCTACAAGAGGAGGATTCAATATAGACTGATATAGCTTTGAGGAAGTCTAGACTTGTCACCAATCTCACTCCATCCTAGCCACGATCATGTATCCTCATTACATTCCATAATTTTAATGTCAGATTAACACTCTCGTGTACCATCCAACAAATAGGGAATAATAAAAAATTAGCATTGATCTCCCTGCAACAATGATTAATTCTAGAAACTCCAATAGTTCTATCATCAAACTCACAACATTAATCCAAAACACATTACCAATTAATGAATATGGAATGAGTGATAAAATAGTTTCTTTGCAAAACCAAGTTAATCTCTCTCATATCATAAAAAAATAGAGAATAATTAAGATTATCAATGACCTTCCTACCAGAGCCATTTCTGTTAAGTTCCACACTAGGAGTGTCAATGGGTCGGACCTGGATCGGGCCTTGCTAGGCCCAGCCCAGACCCGATTTTCTAAGAGCTGGTCCGGGCCCGGCCCAGGCCCGGGAGTAGGCCCGGTATGGATGGCCCTGCCGGGCCCAGAAAAAGCCCAGCCCGGCTCGGCCCGGCCCGAAAAATATAGAAAATTATTATTTTATTTATATAATATGTAATTTTAATATATCTACTATAATATATTTATAAAAAATAATATATATTTTACTTATATCTATATTAACATTTAATTTATAAAAGATTATATTTTTGAGTAGATTTATTATAGAAAAAAATAAATATAATTTTCTTTCTAAATATAAATTTTATATTTAATATAAATTATATTTATATTTATTTTTCCGGGCCGGATCACACAAAGCCCAAGCCTGGCCCTATTTTTTTCGGGCCGGGCCGGACCAAAAAATTATAGCGAGCTGATTTTTTTAGCCCAAATCTGGTTAAAACTGGGCGGGTTTCCAGACCTCCGGGCCGGCCCGGCCCAATTAACACCCCTATTCCACACACAGTACTCATAACTCTATCATAAATACATCAAAACAAATTGCTCTCCCAAGTTCAAAGAAATAAAATATCAGAGCTTGAGGACCACCAGGAAGATTCATGTCCACCAGGCAACCGAAGAATGACTCTCTTAATTGACCTCAAAATTAAATGCGGACGAGATTATGATATCAAAATAGTGATGAATACCCGCTGCCTTCATACTGCAAAAAGAAATAGAAGGATAAAAATGAAAAACACCTCAGTTAATCAAAACACGTATAAATATACTTACATCTGAACCATAATAGTTATGCGAAAACAGTCCACCAGCACTTTCCATAGGATCTACAACATAAAAGAAGAATTAATATATGTTGGGTCCGAAATTTAGGGGCGCTAAGCCGTCGCTAATTAGCGACGGATATTTTCTGTCGCTAAATTCCCTCGCTAACTGTGATTTCCTTGTAATTATGTACAAAAGTGGTTTAATGAGTTCATGACTGGTCAGAGTTCAACTCCTATCAATAATAAATGTTCTAAGAATGATGTTAAGGGGTTTAACTCTCATCAAATATTAATATTTCAATAAATTAATTTTTTACAAAAAAAATATTACATAAAATATAAGGGTAAAAGAAAACCCACACAAATAACAACAAGATACGATAAGAACATGAAAATAAAGCACCTTACATAGTGCAGACAAGAAAGATAAAAAGCACATATCATAAAGCCAAAAGACTCGATCAAATGAACGCTAATAAATTTTGAGAAATGCTTAGTCTGCTTAACGTAAGTAGAGGCATGTATACTCATAGTAGGTCTTGTAACTCGTGTCTCACGCGGTTGCCAAGGTGGGCCCGAATGGCCCCATGAGTCTAGTTGTCAATCTTATCCATCCCGTTGTACTGTTATCAGATAATTCAAGTGCCAACAGTTAATCTTTATTGGAACCTCTCTCCCATAGCCAAAAAAAAAAGCAAAAACAAATATAATTAGGAGAAATTAATTAGAAGTCCCTCACTGTAATAGAGAGGTCCTTACTGTAACATGATTTAACATGTACTGTAACAGGAGATAATACTTGCTGTAATGAGTTACAGCTCTGTCAGGGACTAGAAAATAAGTCAAATATCTATTAGGGACTCTTAATTAATTTGCCCATATAATTATTAGAATAATATTTGGTGCACACCACCATTGGTGGTGTGCACCAAATATTAGTCTAATTATTGTGTTGTAACCACTGGGCTATGTGGGATTGAGTCAAGTGAAAAGTTGGCCTTGTCGATTTCCCTGACATCAGGCCACTTGCGCTTGCATCTTCCGAGGTAAGTCTTCATGACACCGCCATGGATATGTAAGGGAGATTTTAATATTCCAACTTTACACTTCTTTCTACTCACATATTGGTGATTTTGAGATAGAAAAGTTTTTTTTTTCAAAAAAGAAAATCTTTTTAAATCTCTTTTTCGTTTTCTCACCATCCACTCAATTCTTACGTATTAAAGACTGTGAAAACAAAGAAAAATTTGTCATGCTCTAGGTATATCCATGCCTTTTGCCACTGCATCTCATCTTCCTCATGCCATCTATAGAAGAAGTTGGATGCCATACAAGAGTCAACATTACATATGTCACATTGAAGAAAGGAAAATGTTTAGGATGTAATCTTGTGACCTTGCAGTGCGGATTTGTAGGTAATGCGTTGGAAGTTGTGGCGTTTCAAATGTCTTCATTGATAATTACACCATCATTTCTACCACCCTATCAAATAAGTAGGTCATTCTTTTATCCTTCATGATGCCATGTACACCGTCGGTATTGTCTTACATTTCAACATATGTTCAACTACATGCAAGCCAGGAAGAAAAGAGAGCAGTACAACAGAACTCTAAGTACCTCCCAAACAAGCAATTAGATCTATTGGCCATGAGAGAAATGACGACGCCGAAGAAATAATGGTTGAGCCATTGAGCCCTAATGCAAGCTATTGATATGCTAGAAATATCTCTAATCATAAGTGGACATGCAGTAGTCCATTTATCACCATCTGTGAGCATTTTGTCACTTGTTTCTAACCTATTTGTCATTGAATGTAAGTTATTTGTCATCAGGAGAAATCTATTATACATCATTTCTAACATATTTGTCACTGTCAATACATTATTTGTCACAATTTCTAACTTTTTTGTCATCGTCGGTAAGTTATTTGTCATCATTTCTCACTTATTTGTTATTGTCAACAAGCTATTTATCATCATTTCTAACTTATTTGTCACTGAATTTATCTATTTGTCACCGTTAGTAAGTTATTTGTCATTCCTAACCTAGCTACTTGCCATTGGAGATACTTGAGGCGACGTGTTCAATAGACTGGGCACTTCAACTAGAAGACCTAACAACTTCCTCTGCGCTGCTCCCCCTCATTGGCCCCGACTAAATGAGCTTCACTAACTACCTCTACTTTTGAAGCTACCTTGGGCTATTCAACTTTCTCCAATGACTACCAAACTTACATACCCAATTCCCTTGACCTCAAAGACTTCAAAAACCAAGATGAGGTGAACGGGATAGAAACATCAGAAGAAGTTAGAGATGACCAACACCCGTTGACACTAGCCATCTCAGACCTGAACCCTAGAGAGCTTTCGCTCTCCCCTGATCATCTTTGGAGTGACTGGGTAGATATAATCAAAACAAGTAGAGACAAATGACTTACTCGGCAAAGATGACAAAAAAGTTTGCAATGGACCAACTACGTACCCCTGACAACCTTAAGAGTTGCTCATTGCATGCCGATAGCTTCTGAGAAGCAAGACAGATAGCAAAGGTGAGAACTTCAGCCTTAACCCATCCTTTTATAGAACAATAGGGAACACCCATGGCTTGAAGCGCGATACAACTATGAGGCCAATATTGTACGACACCCATCCCTAGGCGATGCTCCCTAGTGTAGAGGCGACAACCTATCCCAAGGTTTGTGATAGCTGTTCGAGGGAGATGCCACCACAATGGCGCCCACCTTGAGGAGGAGCTCCAATGTAGAGGTGATGTTTCAACTCCCCTTAGTGCACGACACTTGCCAAGGGATGATGCTCCATCTCCCCACCTTGATGTGAGGCTTGGCACATATATAAGGCCAACCCAACATAGTACGATCAACAAGCTCCTTATCGGTGGCACAATGGTCCACTTATAAACAAGTTTCCAATACCTTGGCTAGGTAAGAGGTTGTACTCCAGACCAGAGTCTAGGCCGTGAGACCCAACTCAAGAGTGGGAGGCTAATGATGGGCCCTTATGGTTGGCTCAGCTTGGTTCGACCCTGACCCAACAGTAGTTCAAGACTAGTATAGCTAGGTTGGCCCAAGTTAGCCTTGATAGGTTATATCAAAGTCAGAATCAAGAACCAACTCCACCTGTGTTGAGAATCTCAGCAATCAGATCGTAGACTTTGCCCAGATGAATGGTCAATCCCATAATTTTTAGAGAGATCAACGCACATGATGAACTTGGCAACTGCCCCTACAGATGTCAGGGCAATAAACCTCTGAAAGAAAACCTTGGGACTGGTCCCACATTAGAAGTTTCGAACTCTTCTCTCCTCCTCTAAGCCTTTAAAGTAGAGCTATAGGCACATGCAAAAAGGGCAGAAAAGACTTGTATCACATCTCGACATTAATTTTCAGATCACTAACTTCTTTCTCTCATCCTTTAATGCTTCCCATCTCAAGTCGATCTCTGTGACTTGATCATCCGATAGTTGACCCCAAAACCTTTTCTTGATATTGACTTCTTGCAAATCAATTCGACATCAACCCTACTATCTATTAATATCCGAGCACCCAACCTTAGACTTCAAGAGTTAGGTCGCTTTGGCCCTTGTGGGTTTAGCACCAGCTTCATCAAGAGGGAACCACGATGTGGAATTTTCAAAAAGACCCATGGAAGTGTTTTTCTTTCTCCTTTGTGAAATTTTCAACTAAGAGTTGGAGGAGATATCAAAAAGCTAGATGACGTTTCAAAACAAAAGAAACATAGAAAATCTTGTTGCAAACCAAAAGTTTGCAACAAGTGTTGCAAACTCAATAGGGGTTTGCCACCTAACCCTTTAGGGTTAAGTAACCATGACATGGGGTATTATTATGACACCCCATGTCATGAGGTGGCAAACCCCCATTGGGTTTGCAACACTTAATGCAAACCAATGGTATGCATAATAAACATACACCTCTTTGGAGCAAGAGCCCTGGTGGGCCGTGGGCTCCATCTTGGTTGACCGATGGAAACGAGGATCAAAAGATCTGAGTGGTTACGTATCAATAAACAGATGTAATAGCAATATGCCCCCGAATAATGTAAAAAATCTCTTGTTCCTGATTGTTAGTACGTAGTTCGTCTCGTACGTGGTGCGATATTTTTTTTTACTTTTTTAAGATATATTTCCATAGTATTTATATGAAACATATGTTCAATTATAGGATTTAAATTATAACGAATGATAATAATTAAAGATTATACAACTCAATTGACGAATTTACGTACCATTCTCTGCCATTTTAGTGCGTTAGGAGGTATGCTTTTTTTGGGCCATCATATCATCAATCAAATTTTACGAACATAGATACCATTCGGATGAAATCTGATATAAACCAATCTAGAGAAATACATAGTACATATTAAAATTGGACATTAGAGAATGTGTCACTCATCTTTAAAAGATTTTAATCTCTCTCTCCATTCTACTTTTTTAAACCCCACAGATAAGTGGCACACCCCCTATAAATATGCCACCAAAATATGCACTAAATATTTCCCAAACAGTGTGATATGAAACATAGAAAAAGCTTGCGCTCCGCTAAAGGAGCAGCTAACACTCTTATTTCCGTAGCTTTATTCAATGTGATAGCTTTGTTATTAAGAGTTAATACCTCTAACCAAGCGAGCCTAATTACCCATATGGCCATATCTTCCATTTGAGGGTTCCTGCCTCGTCCACAGCTTCAGTGTACCCACGAAGTGACACGGTAACCATGATCAGGAAGAATAGAATGCTTCAAGTTCCCGTCTCAAAGCTGAGGCAGGACGCTGTGCATGGCAGCCCGCGGCCTGCACAAGGCCTCCGGGGATGAGTTCGGTTCCTCTCGGTACATGGGAGGACCGAACTCGGTCGGTCACCAATGAGGTGAAGGGGTGGGTGGAAAATTTTCAAAAAAACTCTTTTTTCAAAACTTTTGCATATTTTTATTTGGGTTTTTTTGAAATTTTTTCACCCACCCTTTCACCCCATTGGTGACTGACCGAGTTCGGTCCTCCCATGTACTGGGAGGATCCCGTGGCCATGGGCGCTGTGATCCATCCGCTTCGGTCAAGTCCACCATCTCTTCTCCCACCCTGTCCCACTCGAAGCATTGCACCAGAGCGCCCACCACCAGCATCATCGAGCTCATGGCAAGGCCCTCGCCGGCGAACCCCCTCCTCCCAGACCCGAAGGGGATCATGTTGTAGCCTCCCCCTTCTCCTTTCTCGAACCTCTCCGGCCGGAACTCCTCCGGCGCCGTCCACAGCACGCGGTCCTGTGAATGGCATACGCGTTCACCAGCAGCATGGTGCCGGGAGGCACACGGTAGCGCCCCACTGTGCACTCGCCGGAGGACTGGTGCGGCAGCAGCAGGGGCCCCGATTGGTGAAGCCGGAGCGTCTCCTTGACGATGCTGTGGAGGTAATTAAGGAACGTTGGGGAGGTCGGAGGAACTGAGGCGGCGGTCGTGGCCGACGACGGCGTCCAACCTGGGCGCGCGCCTTCTTCATGATTTCCGGGTGGTTGAGGAGGAGCGCCATCGTCCATTCCAGGGTCAAGAATGTAGTTTCGATGCCCGCCGTCAGGAGTACCTAAACATGGCCCAACGCCGATCAAAAGATTAGCTCACGCATACGGAAATGAAGAAAGGCCTAAGGTCCTTCGAAGTTATAAAAATATACTATTCAAAATATTTTATATACATATATATAAATAATTTATACAGTAAAAATAAGATTTCATATTTACATTGGAAGTGTTCTTCCTCAGATAGGGATGCAACTGCAAACCCCCAACTCTATCCTCTCTGATTCCATTACATCATAGGGACACCATGTCATGGATATTTAGTTTGGCAATATGACGAGGGTGATATATTGGTTTCTCTTCTAATAGCTTGTAAAACAGATCTGAAATTTACCATTAAGAATGTGTAATGATTTTCTAATCGTTAATTTGGTCATTTAGTATTGAGATAAATTGGAAATAAAGTGATATATTTTTAAAATTTTGATGATATTTTCAAAATTTGAGATTATTCTCAATTTATCTTCTATCTATCATCAGTATATTTTAAGATCTCTTTGATAAAGAGATAAATAGATTTATCTCTATTTTATCACATGTTTTAACTCCACATGCAGTTTGAAAATATGTTTAGTTAAATTTCGAGTGATAAAAATTATTTAGGATAAACGGATGATAAAGGGGGAGATTATAACTATCACACCCATAGGGGATAAAAGTTATCCTTAAAGATAACTCATTAATTATAATATTTCATTCTAAAAAATTACGTATCTCTCGCTATACAAAATTAAATGGTGTCAAACTAGCTAGACATAAATGGGTGATCATTATACACATGTCACATCACATCACATCATATTAAAACTTAATTATTTCTCAATTAAATTATCTCAAATTAAAAAAACTTCTAAATGTGAATAACTTATACATAATTTATTTATCTTCCATCTCTTTATCTCGTTATTAAAAAACCTCTTAAAGTTCTGATTTTATCTGGGCCGGCCCAGAGCGGAAAGATAAGGTTTGAAAATATGGCACCAACACAGTGCACATCTTTTTGACGTGCGCTAAGCATTTGTGCCCCTCCGTACAGACATTGTGTGGTGTGCGGGTGGAGAGAGAGAGGGGGGAGGGGGGGATGCCGGAGGGGGGATCTTCCTCTCCGGCGCCAGCTCCATGCCATCGCGGGGAGACAGAAGGCCGGGGGATGAGAGTGGGTGGCGCGTCCAACTTAGGGGGGTTATATGAACATTCTCACCATTTCCGTACACTTTGGTCACCAATTGTCGCCGCAAGATACGACAACGACGAGGTTTCTGATGAGACAGAACCATTTCAAATTATCACAGATCGCAAGCATCAAGCAAGGAGCTAGCAGTACAGAAGTCGTAGTACTGAACTTTGCCCGTTCATGGGAGTGGATCGAAGGTAAACGCACCTGTATAATGCCTTTGATGATCTCGTCCGTGTAGTATTTCCGTGCCCTGCAGCCCCAGCAGGACATCGATGAAGGTCTTCGCCTTCTTCTCAGTTGATCCTCCCCGTTTCGCCTCGGCCGCCGCCTCGTGCCGGGCGTCGACCATGCCTATAAGAACAGAGAAAGACAGAACAGAAACAGATAGAACAGGGGAGAAGAGGAAGCTATGTGAAATGGTGTGAATAGTAGTCGTTCTGCATACGAGCTACCAGGGTCCTTTTTATATAAACTTCTCAGGGTTACAATAGTCACAACACCAGGAAATATTGGTACACCAGAAGGGATTCTGTTACAACAATGGACCATTCTAGAAGCATCTCGGCTAGCCCGGGGAGGTTCTGGATGGTTCTCCAATGTGTTCTCTAACATGCCCCCTCAAGTTGGACGGGGGAACCACGTTCAACTTGCTTCTGAAATCTTCAAATGACTTGGTAGGCAATGGTTTAGTGAGTATGTCAGCAACCTGGTCTGTTGTAGCAATATGTCGAACAACCAATTGTTTGTGAAGTACCATTTGTCGGATAAAATGAAAATCCACTTCCACATGTTTCGTTCTTGCCTTGAACACCGGATTTGCAGTGAGATAGATTGTGGAGATGTTATCACACCATAGTGTTGGGGGCTTTGGAAGATGCAGAAGCAGCTCTTTCAATAGATGTACCATCCATATGAGTTCAGTGGCAGAAGATGCAAGGGCCCTCATTTCTGCTTCAGTGCTCGATCGAGCCACTGTATGCTGTTTCTTTGCAGACCAAGATATCAAGTTGGATCCAAGAAAAATGCCATACCCACTGGTGGACCTTCTATCATCCGGGCAACCAGCCCAATCGGCGTCTGAATAGATATGAAGATCAAGAGATGTGGGCTGCAGTAACAAGCCATAGTGATACGTTGCTTTGAGGTATCTGAGAATCCTCTTAACAAGAGTCATATGAGATGTTGTTGGAGCAGACAAGAACTGACATGCTTTGTTCACCGCGAAAGCAACATCTGGCCTTGTTATGGTTACATACTGCAAGGATCCAACTATACTTCGGTACAGAGTAGGTTCTGAAAGAAGCTCACCATCATATTTAGAAATTGAAGACCGTGCAGCAATTGGAGTGGTAACCGGTTTGGCATCCTGTAGCTGTGACTTTTGTAAAAGTTCTAGCACATATTTCTGCTGAGAAAGGTGAAGACCCTTGGAGGATCTTTCTACTTGAATACCCAGAAAATAATGTAAATCCCCGAGCTCTTTCAGAGAAAAGGTATGAGATAAAGTGGTGATCAGATTTGTAACAGCTGAGGGACTACTCCCAGTGATAATAATATCATCAACGTAAATGAGGATATAAATGATGGTCTTATTGTCATTAAACAGGAATAATGACGGGTCACAGGTGGAAGCAGTGAACCCAATTGATATCAAATGTGAGTAAAGACGGAAAAACCAGGCCCTTGGGGCCTGTTTTAAACCGTATAATGCCTTGTGTAATTTGCAGACAAAATGTGGATGATTCGGATCCACAAAACCAGGAGGCTGAATCATGTAAATATCCTCGTCAAGTATTCCATGCAAGAAAGCATTATTAACATCTAGCTGCTTGAGGACCCACTGTTTAGAGATAGCAATAGACAATATGAGTCTAATTGTGGGTGGTTTGATTACTGGGCTGAATGTTTCGGTATAATCCAATCCTTGCTGTTGTGTGAAACCTTTGGCGACCAATCGAGCTTTATAGCGAGCTATAGAACCATCTGAATGACGTTTGATTTTATAAATCCACTTGTAGCCGACCAAGTTACCATGTGAAGGAGGAGGAACAAGAGACCATGTGCCATTGTGCTGTAATGCAGAAAACTCCTCAGACATTGCTTTCCGCCAGAGAGGGTGCTTGTTGGCAACCGTGAAGCTGGATGGTTCAATGTCAGGTGATGTAGTGATGTGAAGGGCATAACGGGAATGAGGTGGCTTAGGAGGTCTTTTTAGTGGAGGTGGTATAGGTGTAGTGCACTCCATTATTTCTGCAGAGAGCGCAATTTAGGTGGGGGGGAGTCCGCAGAAGATGAGGAGTTAGGACTGGTATCAGTAGAGTGTGAATGTTCTTGTGTGGGAGAGGTAACAGGGAGATCCTCATGATGGTTTTGTTGCTGATTAAGTGCTGCCGCTGGTGCGAGGGCTGTGGAAGAAGGAGAGGTGTTCGGAGGTGGTAGAGAGCAGTATGAAGGAGAATGTGAAGTAGTAGTAGACGACTGTATAAGGGTTTGGTAAGGGAAAGAAGTTTCGTTAAACACAACATTGCGAGCAACATAGACTCGACCAGTCCTTGGCAAGAGACACCTGTAACCTTTATGATCAGGGCTGTATCCAATGAATATACAACATTCAGATCGGAAGTGGAATTTATGCTGGTTATAGGGCCTTAGATGTGGGTAGCATGCACAACCAAAAGTGCGCAAAAAGTTATAGTCCGGTGGGCAAGAGAAAAGCTTTTCAAAAGGAGACTTATTCTGAAGAACTGGTGTAGGAAGTCGGTTAATAAGATGAACTGCACAAGACACAGCATCATCCCAGAATGTGTAAGGTAAGTGAGCATGGCTTAGAAGAGCAAGACACGTCTCAATTATATGGCGGTGCTTTCTTTCGGCTAGCCCATTTTGTTGGTGTGTATGAGGACAAGCAAGCCTGTGAGTGATGCCACAGGAAGATAGAAAGTTAGATAGGCGACGATATTCCCCACCCCAATCACTTTGAAACATTTTTATTTTTGTGGAGAATAGATTTTCGACTCTGTTCTTGAAGTGTTGAAAATGGAGAATACATCACTTTTAGAGGCAAGAGGATATAACCAGCAATACCGACTGAAATGATCTATAAGGTTACATAGTATCTAAAACCATTGTGGCTCACATAAGGAGATGGACCCCATACATCGGAAACAATGAGATCAAGAGGTGCAGTAGAAGAAAAAGTAGAACTCTGAAAAGGTTGTTGATGGCTCTTCGCTCTAATGCAGTGAGAACAAAAGGAGAATATTTGTAAAAGAGTTCCTAAAGTGCTGAGGACTTGACGAACAACACGGAGAGCTGGGTGCCCTAAGCGCTGATGCCAAGTGGAAACAGTTTCAGTGGAGTAGGCTGTTGGTGGAGCACCAGTTGCAGCAGGTAAGCAATACAATCCATTAATGCTGGGACCTCGTAGAAGA
Organism: Colocasia esculenta; assembly: GCA_014218235.1. Taxonomy (NCBI): domain Eukaryota; kingdom Viridiplantae; phylum Streptophyta; class Magnoliopsida; order Alismatales; family Araceae; genus Colocasia; species Colocasia esculenta. The sequence goes on from CM024760.1 coordinate 12,968,390, forward strand.
ACTCTCCCCGTCGTGATGTCCTTGACAATAAAATAGGAAGGAAAAATTCAAGGGAAACATTGTTATCTGTAGTAAATTGGGAAACTGAGAGAAGATTCTTGGTTAAAAGTGGAACACATAAAGTGTTAGGTAGGTGAAATGAGAAGATATTGGAGTGTCCGATGTGGGAGATACGCAGACCTTCACCATTGCCAACATGCACCTGATCAAAGCCATTGTATGTCACTGGAGTTCGCAGGAGCCCGAGATCAGGGGTCATATGGTGGCTGGCACCAGAATCTGGGTACCAGTTTCGATCAATGATTGAAGGGGCACATGATGTGGTTTCTGCACTGAAAACCTGTGGAGAGACAGGAGGAGATTGCCTGTTTCGAAAACTGATATCAAAGCGACGTCGGCAATTAACAACAGTGTGTCCACGGTAGTCACATAATTGGCATATATCCGTGCTGGCCAAGAAATTGTTGTGATATGCACTGCGATCAGAGGTATTGGAATAGGTTGCACGCCTTGATCGATGTCTGCCTCCAGCACGACCACGAGCCCCTCGTCCTCGTGCACCGGAATTGGAGCGAACTGAATGACCTGGTTGCTGTGGAGAATTTAAAGAAGTTTGTGCCATGTTTGCTGTGATATCTGTAAGTGCTTGATGATGTTGTTGGAGAAAAATTTCATGATTAAGAAGCATTCCCTGGACATCCTCAAGTGTTAAAGAACAAGCATCCATGCGAGTAGTAATCGCTGTGACAAAGGCTTCATACTCGGGTCCAAGACCACCAAGAACATATAAGAGCATATCACTGGAAGAGACAGGATCAGCAGCTATAGCAAGACAGTTCGCCAGATACTTAGCTTTTTGTAAATATTCACCAATGGAGGAGGCCCCTTTCTTAAGTTGCTGTAGTTGTAATCGGAGTTGAAGGACTCGAGCTTTTGATGTAGATCCATAGGTCGCAGCAAGAGCTTGCCAAATTGCTGCAGCAGTGGAGTGTCAATGACCAGAGGAAGCACTGATTCAGCAACAGAAGACATAATCACTGTCATGACTAGATTATCATACTGCTTCCAGACATCGGCTTCTGGGTTAGGTATTTCCTTGGTCACATCAGACGGGTCTTTGATCATGAGGGGAGGACAAGAAATACTTCCATCTACCAGACCTATAAGCTTATAGGTATTGAGAAAAGGTAAAAATTGAGCTCTCCATAGCATATAATTCTCCCCCGTCAGTTTGACAGAAATGCAATGTGAGATATTGGGTAGAGAAGAAAAAAGAGAGGTGGTGGTAAAAGGAAGCTTTGCCGCCGCAGAAGAATTGACAGAAGAAGAAGAATTGGAACCGGACGTTGGAGAGGATTCAGCCATCGTCCCAGTCTCTGATACCATATAAGAACAGAGAAAGACAGAACAGAAACAGATAGAACAGGGGAGAAGAGGAAGCTATGTGAAATGGTGTGAATAGTAGTCGTTCTGCATACGAGCTACCAGGGTCCTTTTTATATAAACTTCTCAGGGTTACAATAGTCACAACACCAGGAAATATTGGTACACCAGAAGGGATTCTGTTACAACAATGGACCATTCTAGAAGCATCTCGGCTAGCCCGGGGAGGTTCTGGATGGTTCTCCAATGTGTTCTCTAACAATGCCTTGGAACAGCGCGTCCATGCGCCGCCTCAACGCCATCATCCGCCGCCTCAGCCCGCTGACGTCCACCCAGCTTAGCGCCTGTAGGAAGTCCTCCACGCTCGATACGTTGGTGAAGTACAGAATCTCCAGTATGATACTGCTGACACGATCCCCTTCGCCGGCGTCCGCCTCGCTCTCCCCGTGATCAAACACTTCCATCCGCCGCCTCAGCCGCTGACGTCCACCAGCTTAGCGCTGTAGGAAGTCCTCCACGCTCGATACGTTGGGAAGACAGAATCTCCAGTATGATACTGCTGACACGATCCCCTTCGCCGGCGTCCGCCTCGCTCTCCCCGTGATCATAACACTTCCCGGACACCATCCTCATCATCAACCTGGACCTCATGTCCACCCTCCGGATTCTCCGCTGCCGCCGCCGCCGACCAGTTGCCGCAGGGTAGCCCAGACCTCCTCCTCGCGTACGCCGGAGAAGGAGCTGACCCTGCTGGCGGCGATCATGTGGAGGGCCGTGAGGCGGCGGAGGTTCCGCCAGTGGGGACCGTAGGGGGCGGCGGCGATGGTGGTGGAGTCGTAGTGGATATACTTGGAGTTGAGCAGACGGGGGCGGTTGGCGAAGACGAGGTCGTTCTTGGTGTAGCACTCCTCGGCAGCCGAGGGGGAGGAGACCACGAGGACGGGGCGGGAACCGAGGCGGAGGAAGAGGACGAGGCCGTAGCGGCGGGCAAGCCCCGTCAGCCAGTGGTGCAGGGGTCGACGGAGGAGGTGGAGGTGGCCGACGACGGGGAGCGCGGGGGGACCCGGAGCGTGGAGGTTCTTGGACAGGGTGTGCTAATTTTAGAGTTCATGAATTTAGGTCAAAGAAATGTGTATGTGACTGATATAAAGCTAAGTTCGCTGAGTTGGAGAAGTTGCCTCTCGATTCTTTAGTGAAGAAGAGCAAACCAAGAAGTTTGTGAATAGCCTAAATCAGTTAATTAAGACTCGTGTGGCACTTTTTTGGCACACTTCTATGGCTGAAGCTTTAGAATTGCATTTATAGTTGAGAAAAGTATATATTACAGTTCTGTCACGTCCCGCTATTTAATATTTCGATAAATGTCGAAACTCAACCTGATACGGTGATATCCCTGTAGGTCTGTTCGGCTAGGCCGACCTCATCAAGGACACAGGCCGACAACCTTCATCGCAGGCAGAGCATTCGTCAGCCGACGTTCATGGTCAGACAGTGTGACCTCTTTGCTCTTTGGGGCCATCTCACGCTGCTCGGTCGAGGACGATCTCGATGGTCGGCCGTAGCTGACCTTGTGCCAGACGTGCTTGCATTTGCCCCACAGCGATCCTTCGATGATTTAGGTCAGAAATATCATCAGCTCTACTCCTCGGGCCTACTTCTTAAGCTCGGCCATGAACTCCTCCCCAGAAGAAGCCGACGTTGAGCTCAGCGCACTCGCAGGGCTCCCCGGAGCGCTGGTCACGTGACGGACAAGGCGAATAAAGTAATGTCCGAAGATCACGGGATTGATAACCACGGCAGTTAAGACCACGATCGCCATGATCTGGCGGTACGTGGGCGACGTCCAATCCGGCGATAATGACGGAAACCCCCAGCGACATTAGCGGGATCGTCCAACTCATACACAGGTATCCTAGCACTATATAAAGGGCAGAAACTCCATTGGCACAGGTATGCTATTCCACCTAGGCTAGGCCATTCTGCTTGACTAACAACTGACTAGAGCGTCGGAGTGTCTCCCCGTCGAGGCCTCTCGGCGGGCTTTGCAAGTCAGGTTGGGATCTCAGAGCATGCGTCACGTCGGCCAAGCGCGCCTCAGGGAAGATTCATCGCATTGGTCGTCTCGGCTCACCATTCGGCGAGAAGCACCTCAGCGGTCACCTTGGCATGAGCCGACCTATGTTGCACTTACCGCATCACAATCGAATAGGGAATCAAGAGTAAACTCAAAATTTCGAGCAGAAATTATCCGGAGTAAAGACTTAAAATAAAAATAATTAACTGTCATTCTTCAAAACTAGAGTATTACATAATTCTCAAATTATAAATAAAAAGGGCAGATGTAGCAAGGGTTGAACTCTCAGCACACAATTCCTGATATCTCGTCTTCTAGAACTGCAGATTATCTAGAAAAAGGAGTAGGTATGAGCAGTTTTGTCCAGTAGGATTTATCCTCTAATGACAAAAAAAAATAGATGCAGAAGTCAAGAAAAAATTGTTGCATATAAGGATAACAAATAACAGTATTCAAGACAAGGGAGGACAATGCAAATCAAGATGTAAAAATATTGAACCATGCTTAATTAATAGTGATACGGGTCGTCATTAGGCCACTCGACCTGAGTTGGGCACGGATCGTCACTCGGCAAGTCAGCACAGTGGCATGTCTTCGGCCAATCGAACCCCGAGCCGAGCCAGGCTAGCCGACCTGACCGAGGCAGAGGGTAATCGGCAGTATGCTGACTCCCGGTAGCTCGGCTAGACGAGTTCCATCAGCCAGGCCGTCTCCAAGATGAGTGGTGAGTTCTCGCAAGACCGAATCCCCTGGTACGCTGAGTTGTTACACGAGTTGGTTTCCGCCCCAGCCTTTGGCAAAGGCTGATCACGCCCAAGGCTTTCCTAGTTCGAGCCCTGACGGCATCTACGGGAAGGTCAGGTTACGGAAAGGCCCGAAGATCACGAACCACGTCCGTTAACCGCTCGCGCACGATGATTATGGAAGGCCCATTAGTGGCAAGACACCCCGAGGGTCGCAACCGCAAGCCACCCGCAATTAATGCCCACTAATTCAGTCAACGGGAATCACGGACAGACCCCGGGACACGTTCTCGACCCACTTACCGTAATCGCGCTCATGGAACCACTATAAAAGGATAAGACATCTCCCACACGAGAGGTAGGTAACTCCTAGTCCAAAAAACCCAGTCCATCCGACCTCCCGAACTGACTTGAGCGTCGGAGTCCTTCCCCACCGAGGTCACTCGGTAGTCTTGCAGGTCCGAGTCAAACGATCGAGGCGTGGCACGTCATCTTCCCTTGGGAGCCACTCGGCTGAGGCCAACCTCGTTACTTGAGCAGTAACATTTTTTGGCGCTGTCTGTAGGAATTCTCTAAATGAAAAGCTTGCTCTCATGGCACCCAAGGGAAAGATCATGGCACGTACATCCGAGGAGGAGACCGCTCCCTCAACTGATGTTGCAGAGATCGTTGGTGGAGGCTCTGGCACCGGGGAACAAGGATCAAGCACCTCCACTCGCCTTGATCGTGTTGAGGTGTTGGTCGCGGGTCTTCACGAGGTGTTGACCCGATTGGAGCAGAAGCAGCAGGCCACGGTGGCCCAAGCCGAGGCAGCATGCCTGGGCGTCCCGGATCCGGGTCTTGGTGACGCAGGGACTACAAAAGATCACGCCGCCCCACCAACGGTGATGGCCAGTCACGTCGACATCCGAGCGGCAGCCCCAGCAGCGTCCGTACCGGCTCCTCAGGTCCCCGTGGCAGCCCCGGCAATCCCCGCCGCACAGCTACGGATCACGCAGCCACCAGGATGACGGAAATCGACCATGACTCGGCCGAGTCAACGCCAGCAGCAACGAGCACGCTGTTGGTGGAGCCTCGGTGGAGGGACGACCTCCAGGAGATGAATAGGAAAATTGAGGCACTCCAACGGTGGACTCGGGTCCCCTCGGTGACAACGCTACTTTCCACTTCACCATTTGTCGAGGAGATAACCTCGGCCCAATTGCCTATGAAGCTGCAACTTCTGAAATTTCGGCGATACAATGGGACTACTAACTCTGTCCACCACCTTGATAATTTCCAGGGACAGGTCAGGATGGTGACCTCTCCAACGTGCTGAAGTGCCAAGCTTTCATGTCAACCCTCGACGACGCGGCGCTGCAGTGGTTCAAACTTTGCCGGCGCGGTCGGTGACGGGCTTCCATGACTTCGCTCAGCGGTTCCTGGACCATTTCTACAACACGGTGCAACATTCCCTATGCACCGACGACCTATGGCACGTTGCGCAAAGGAATGGCGAGCTCTTCCGCAATTACACCAAAAGATTCAGTTGGAGGCTATGAAGGTGATCGACCTCGACTTGCAGACGGCCGTCAACATCCTAACAAGAGTCTACATCAACACGCCGTTCGTCGCATCCATCGCCAAGAAGCCGCCTGTGAGTCTTTCCGACCTACTCTCCCGAATGCAGAAATACGTGAGGCTGGAGTCCACCCTCGGCACAGCAGGCAAGTTGGGGCGCTCGTCCGAGACGGGAGCATCAAGCAAAGCCCCGAAGCCGAAGAAACCTCAGAGGGATGAGCCCTCATCTCGCGGAGACAGGCGGTTGGGCTCAAGCCGTCGACATGACGAATATAGGTGCACCCGAGATCTCCCCAACTTCAACAGATTCTGCCTATCATAAAAAGACTACCCGAGTTCCGGCGGCCCGAGCCGCTTCCAAGGCCTCCACCAAGGCGCGGAGCAGATCAATATTGTGAGTATCACAAGGGCTATGGGCACACCACCGACCAGTGCCGAAGCCTCAAGATGGAGATCGCGGACATGCTGCGGCGTGGTATCATTGGAAGAGACATCGTCGATGGGCGAGCAAAGGAGCAGACCCCCGAGGAGGAGCGTGGAGCCCGCGGTGGCAAAGGAGCGGTCCTCGTCTAGGCCGGGGGTTCGGCCGAGGGAGGAGATAGCAAAAGAAAGAGGCAAGCGTACGCGTCGGCCGCTGGCTCGAGTTCAGGGGGCTCGGCCCCGAAAGATCAGGCTATTATAACATTCTTCGAGGATGACGTCCTCGGCCTTAGCTTCCCCCGCGATGACGCGCTTGTCATTCATGCGGACATCGACGGATACAGTGTACATAGGATTCTCGTGGACAATGGAGCGGCCTCTGACGTTCTTTTTTATGAGTGCTATGTAAAAATGACCGACCTGAGCACCGAGCTAAAACCCGTAGCCACTCCTCTGTTCGGGTTTAGCGGGTCGTCGGTCAGCGCCGAGGGGTCAGTTAGGCTGAAAATTACTCTCGAAACTCGGCTGCGTCTTGTAACCGTTGAGGCCGACCTCCTTGTGGTGAAAGTGAAGTCAGCCTACAACGCCATCTTCAGCCGAGGAATCCTGGGGAAGCTGGGAGGCGTCCCCTCCACGTACCATCAGAAACTAAAGTTCCCCACACCGTACGGGATAGGCGAGGTTGCAGGAAACCAAACTGAGGCCCGTCGGTGCTATGTAAATTCAATAAAAGCCAAGGAACAGCCGTTTTTGAGTATGAGCCTATGCACAATGAAAGTGTGGAAAGGCATGAGCCCGCCGAACAAACAAAGCAAATCCAAATCATGGAGGAGAGGTCAATAATGATCAGCGCCAAGCTCCGAGAGTCGGATGAAGGGTTGGTCGAGTTTCTCAAGAGCAGCAGCGATGTCTTTGCATGGGCGGAAAGCGACCTCCCCGGAATCACCCGGGGTCATTCAGCATCACCTAAATGTGAACCCTGCAGCTCGGCCCATGCGGCAGAAAAAGCGACCTTTGTCGGCCGACCGGCAAGAAGCAGTAGACGACAACCTGGCCAAGTATCTACGCGCAGGAACTATTCGAGATGTCTTTTATCCTAAGTGGGTGGCCAATGTTGTCCTTATCAAAAAAGCAAATGGAAAATGGCGCATGTGCGTGGACTTCACTGACCTCAACAAGGCGTGCCCGAAGGACAGCTTTCCCCTTCCTCGCATCGACCAGCTCGTCGATTCCACGGCAGGACACAAGCTCCTGAGCTTCCTCAACGCCTACTTGGGATATCATCAAATTAGGATGGCCCCCGAAGATGAAGAAAAAACCGCCTTCACCATGGAAAAAGGTCTGTATTGCTTTACCCGAATGCCTTTCGGACTAAAGAATGCAGGGGCCACGTACTAGAGGCTCATCAACATGATGTTCGAGCAACAAATCGGAAAGACTATGGAGATATACATCGATGACATGTTGGTGAAAATCAGGCGATCCGAAGACCACGTTCGGGCCTGGCCGAAGCCTTCGCGGTCTCGCGCCAATACGGAATGAAGCCGAACCCCGACAAGTGCATTTTCGGTGTCCGCACCGGAAAGTTCCTTGGCTATCTCATCTCAAACCGGGGTATCGACGTTAACCCTGACAAAGTACAAGCCATCCTCGACATGACGGCACCGAGGACCGTCAAAAAGGTACAGAGGCTCAATGGCCGAGTAGCTGCCCTGAGCAAATTCATGTCAAAGTCGGCTGAAAGGTGCAGGCCCTTTTTTGGCGCATTACGGAAGAGGAGGTTCAAATGGAACGACGAATGCCAAAGAGCTTTCGACGAGCTCAAATCTTATTTAGCTAACGTACCTACTCTGAGTAAGCCCTTCGCAGGAGAAGAGCTGTTCTTGTACCTCTCGGCCACGACTTATTCGATCAGTTCAGTGCTTGTGTGCGAAGAAGATCGAAGGCACGTCCCGGTATATTACACCAGCAAAGCCCTACGTGGAGTCGAACAGCGCTACTCTGGTCTCGAGAAGGCAAGGTACGCACTCGTAATGGCTGCACAGCGACTTCGACCCTACTTCGAAGCACATCGGATCGTCGTTCTAACCGACATCCCTATCAAACAAGTGTTCAGCCGACCCGAGGCCTCGGGGAGGATGGCCAAGTGGGCCGTCGAGCTCGGAGAATTCGACATATCGTATAGGCCTCGGGTCACCATCAAAGCTCAAGCCTTGGCCGATTTCATTTCCGAAGGCACAGCGAGGCTACCCGAGACGGAGGAGGCCGTCGGACATTGGCTGGTGCACGTGGACGGGGCGTCCAACTCCCGAGGCAGCGGGGATGGTGTCGTTCTACAATCTCCAGATGACCTCGTCCTAAGGTACGTGATTCGGTTTGGCTTTCCCGCTTATAATAACGTAGCAGAGTATGAAGCTGTTATCTCAAGACTCAGGATGGCCAAAACCCTGGGAGCGACGAAAGTCTGAGTCCCCAGCAACTCCCAGCTGGTCGTCAGCCAGGTCTCGAAGGAGTTCGAAGCCAGGGAGGAAAAACTCATTTCTTACATGACCGAGGTCCGCAGAATGATGAGCGACTTCAAAGCGGCGGAATTGCTAAAGATTCTGCGAGCTGATATATCTCAAGCCGACGCACTATCCAAGTACGCAGTTGCCTCAAGATACCCTCAAGAGTCCTCTGTGTTCATAGAGAAGCTCGGCGCGCCTTCAGTAGGAGCTGCGGAAGTCATGTGCACCGAGGTCGAGCCAACGTGGATGACCCCAATCGTTGAGTATATCCGAGACGGGCAGCTCCCGAGTAATGGGGAGGAGGCCCTTAAGGTAAAAAGACGTGCACCAAGATTTTTTATGATTGGTGATGACCTCTACAGGAAGGGCTTCAGCTCCCCCCATCTGCGGTGCGTCACCCAAAAACAAGCTGAGGAAATTGTCACTGAAGTTCACGAGGGCACATGTGGGAGCCATACAGGAGCACGGTCTCTAGTCCGGAGAATAACTTGGCAAGGTTATTGGTGGTCTACCATGTTGAAAGATGCTGAAGAATACGTGCGAAGATGCCCTCAATGCCAACTCTTCGGCAAAGTAGATCGGCAACCACCCGCCAATCTCAAGTCACTGACTGCTCCATGGCCCTTCGCGCAGTGGGGAATGGACATCCTCGGCCCGTTTCCACCAGCCTCGGGCCAGCGAAAGTTCCTTATCGTCGCGGTCGACTACTTCACCAAATGGGTGGAAGCCGAGCCTCTGGCAAAGATCACCGACTCCAACGCCTAGGGGTTCGTCTGGAAAAATCTCATTTGCAGGTTCGGGCTGCCTCGGACGATCATCACTGATAACGGGAAGCAGTTCGACAATGCCAGGTTTCACCACAACTGTGCAGAGTTCGGCATCAGCCATCTTTTCACCTCAGTGGCGCATCCTCAAGCTAATGGGCAATCCGAGGTGACCAACCGAATGCTCCTTGATGGGCTGAAAAAAAGATTGGACGACCATAAGGGCCGATGGGTCGAAGAACTCCCCCATGTCCTATGGACGTATCGAGCAACTCCCCGTGAAGCCACTCAGGAATCTCCTTTCGCGTTGGCCTTCGGTGTAGAAGCAGTCACACCAGTAGAGCTGCTCGTACCCTCAGGACGAGTTCTTGGGTTCGACCGTGAAGATAACGATCGCTCGTTACGGGCCGAGTTGGACTTGATAGATGAGCGATGGGACAAGGCAGCAATAAAAGTCGAAGTCTACCAGCGGAAGATGAAGAGAAGATTCAACAAGGCTGTAAGGCCTCGCCACTTCAGCGCGGGAAGACTTGTCCTCCGGAAGCTCACCGTATCAGATCCTAGGTCGACAGCAAGAAAGCTTTCGCCTACTTGGGAGGGTCCTTATCGCGTGATCGAGGACCTCAGACAAGGGGCCTATCGCTTGGCAAATCTGAACGGCTCGACGATTCCAAGAACATGGAATGCTGAGCATCTCAAGTGTTATTATCCCTGAGATGAAGAAGTTTAAATAAAGATTGTTCAATCACTCGCCCTTCAGGCCTTCTTCAGCCCTTAAAGCTCTCGCGCAAGGTCGCTTCGGCACTCCAAGCTCCAACGACGAGATCGTTTCGGCACTCATCTCACAGGCTTTCTTCGGCCCTTAAAGCTCTTGTGCGAGGTCGCTTCGGCACTCCGAGCTCCAACGACGAGATCGCTTCGGCACTCATCTCACAGGCTTTCTTCGGCCCTTAAAACTCTAGCGCGAGGTCGCTTCGGCACTCTGAGCTCCAACGATGGGGTCGCTTCGGCACTCGTCCTTCAGACCTTCTTCGGCCCTTAAAGCTCTTGCGCGAGGTCGCTTCGGCACTCCGAGTCCAACGATGAGATTGCTTCGGCAATCGTCTCACAGGCTTCCTTCGGCCCTTAGAGCTCTTGCGCGAGGTCGCTTCGGCATTCCCAGCTCCGATAGCGAAGTTGCTCTGGCACTCGTCTCACAGGCCTCCGGCCCTTAGAGCTCTCGCACAAGGATCACTTCGGTGTTCCTAAAAATCCAAGAGGTTCAATTCGGCACTCCGAGTTGAATGAACATTACGTAGCTAGATCCTAAACGAAATCGTTCCAACAATCGGCGCCCTCAGCCTAACGCGACTCGCTTAATCCGACAATAGCTCCTAACACGATGAAAAAATGCGGCTCCATCCGAAAACAAGGAATTATATTCGTTAAAACGGCCGAAAGGCTGAGGAAAGGAGAATTACAAAAGTTGTGAGGCTACAAGGAAAACGAAGAAGGCTAAGGCCCGGCGGCCAGAGGGGCCGAAGCCGAGGTCCCCGCATCGGCAGTAGCAGCGGCGGCCGGCGCGGCTTCCTCGTCAGCCTCGTCGCCGTCGTCGCTCGGAGGCTGCACCGACGAAAGGTCCAGGTCGGGAAAGGCCTTGCCGACTGCCGCCAAGCAGTGCTTGTAGCCATCTACGAACAGGCCAGTTATCTGGTCGAGGTGCACCTCAGACTGGGTGTACTCGAGCACAGCCTCCTGGCGCTCTTGGGTGACGACTCGGGCCATTTCCGTCCTCGTTTTCTCATGGGCCGCCGCCTCGGCCTCCCGAGCCACTTTTTCTTCGGCTAGCAAAGACTTGAGCCCCTCCAAAGTCTTCGCTAGAGTAGCGGCCCGCTCCTCTGATTGCTTGGCCCGGGCGGCTCCAGCGGAAATCGAGCCCTCGAGCTCGGCGCTCTTCTTCCCGAACTCGGCAACCTCCTTCTCCAAAAGGCGCACGCGACTCTCAGCCGACGAGATCGGCAGTCTTCAGCGAGGCCGCCCGGGAGGTGGCGTCCGCTGGGGCTGATGCCCGACCCCATTCCAAGGGGCTCGGCTCTGAGGGTTGATGTGAAGGGGCCACCGGACGGCTCGGCAGAGGAGCAACACTTGACGAACCGCCTTCGACCAGTTGTGGCCGCTTCGGCGCTTTCTCCGCCTCCCAAGCCGCAGGGGGCGAAGGAGGGGCCGCCACAACAGGAGGAACCGAGGGCTCGACGATTTGAAACTCGGCCTCTTCGGCAGGGCGCTTCTCCCGAGCCGCCTTCTTCGTCCCCCTCCCGGCGGCAAAGCGCTGGGCAGCAAGGGATCGATAATCTGTCGACTCGGCCATAGCTGTCAGAAAACAAGGCGACACGGAATCAGGCAACATTGTCAAAACATAGAATCGTAAAGGAAAACTTCCTAAAAGACATCAGATCTATATCGGCCCGCCGAATTAACTCGAACAGGTCGGCCGAGGGTTCTCGCAAGTCAGGTACCGATACCGCCTGCAGCGACTCAAAGGCTGAAAGCTCGGCACCACTCATATTGGCAGGCGGCCGGAAAGCTTCTTCCTGGGATTGATGGCCGACCAGGCGGTCGGGAACTCCCAACCTTCCGAGCTGTGGACGAAACAAAAACTCCTCTTCCAGTGATGGATAGAGGAGGGGAAATGCCCAAGAAAGTGGCGGCCTGTCCGAGCTGAAATGAAAAGCCAATCCCCTGAGACCTTGAGAGAAAAGCAGTAGAAAAAGAGGCGGATATTGGGCCGAATTTTGGCCATGGCACAGGCCACCAAAAAACCAACAGCCAACCACCATGAGTTCGGGGCTAGTTGGGAAGGAGCGACTTCCAGGTACCATAAGAGGTGGACCAAAAAGGGATGAAGGGGATATCGGAAGCCAGCCTTGACTGACTCTGAGTATAAACATAACCCATTCCCCATTGTGTAATGGGCTCGGAGGTTATCAGAAGCATAGACCTGGAAGTCGTGAGGGAAGGCGATCCCCGGATGGTTCGTGATTCCATCGACGGTTGCTTGGTCAATCTCCGTGATGGCGCCGCCACGGAATCGGCCGCCTTGCGCACGCCGGAAGACGGAGTAGAAGAAGCCTTGGACACATACGTCCCGAGAGTTACTGCGGGCTCAACCTCGCTCTCCTCCACCACCGGCCTGACGTCGTAAGGAGCCGCAGAAGCAGAGGACTGGCGACAGGAAGAGGGATGAATCAAGATACCCACGGAAGGAGAATACCCCGTAGAGGAAGCAGAGGGGGACCGGGAAGCATAAGGCGAGCCCATGGCTTACCTCTAGAGAGGAAGAGATCAAACGAAGGCTGTTGACTGGGAGTTCGGAAAAAGAAATGCCTGGTCACTCCACCGCAACTCAGAAACTCGGCCTCTGCAGATGACAAAGCTCGTGCGCGAAGGTTCCCATTTTGACTCTAGCGACACTATTTAAAGGGCCCAGAGGCTATATCAATCCAACGGACACCGATCATCGCCACCCTGGAGCTTCGCGATGGACCCACGTGTCGTCACTCTGATAGCCAACGAGCCGTGAGCACGGATCGTGATCATGGGGGAATGTTCGGAAGACGAGACGTCGATGGGAACACCCGTCGCTTCAGAGGCCGCCATGATTACTATCAGAAATCGAGGCGGCACGCCACTCCAACTGAAGTCATAAACGTCGGAAGTCACGTCTTTTCAACGGCCGTTGAGTCCTTTCATGATCATGACAGTGCGCAACGCAATCGGCGAAAAGATGTAAGACAGCGTCTGAATATTAGTTATTAACACCTTTTCCTCAGCTCGTCACAACAACCTGAGTAAAAGCTGGGGGGCTAGTGATATGGGTCGTCATTAGGCCACTCGACCTGAGCTTGGCGCGGATCGTCACTCGGCAAGTCAGCACAGTGGCATGTCTTCAGCCAATCGAACCCCGAGCTGAGCCAGGCTAGCCGACTTGACCGAGGCAGGGGGTAATAAGCAGTATGCTGGCTCCCGGCAGCTCGGCTAGACGAGTTCCATCAGCCAGGCCATCTCCAAGACGAGTGGTGAGTTCTCGCAAGACCGAATCCCCTGTTATGCTGAGTTGTTACACGAGTTGGTTTCCGCCCCAGCCTTTGGCAAAGGCTGATCACGCCCAAGGCTTTCCTAGTTCGAGCCCTGACGACATCTACGGGAAGGTCAGGTTACGGAAAGGCCCGAAGATCACGAACCACGTCTGTTAACCGCTCGCGCACAATGATTATGGAAGGCCCATTAGTGGCAAGACACCCTGAGGGTCGCAACCGCAAGCCACCCGCAATGAACGCCCACTAATTCAGTCAACGGGAATCGCGGACAGACCCCGGGGCACGTCCTCGACCCACTTACCGTAACCGCGCTCATGGAACCACTATAAAAGGATAAGACATCTCCCACACGAGAGGTAGGTAACTCCTAGTCCAAAAAAACCAGTCCATCCGACCTCCCGAACTGACTTGAGCGTCGGAGTCCTTCCCCACCGAGGTCACTCAGTGGTCTTGCAGGTCCGAGACAGACAGTCGAGGCGTGGTGCGTCATCTTCCCTTAGGAGCCACTCGGCTGTGGCCAACCTCGTTACTTGAGCAGTAATAAATAGTAACAAGAATAAACCGATATGTCAATGAAATGAACTAGAATAACAAGTATCAAACATATAATGACATTCTGTCAATCATCAAATGTACAATAACTGCCAAGCAGTTCACTAACATGTACTGGTTGTTCATGACAAAAGCAAATCAAGTAGGATCAAGATTATGGAAACAATAACATTTAATGGAATATCTACCAATCAAGCACATAGCAGTGTCTGATGCCAAAACACTAAAACAGTAGTCCTATATCATTCCGTACGGCCAGTAAATGAATTCGGGTGCTCCTCCCAGAGACTAGACCCGCCCCTATTGCACAGGCATCTTAATCCAAGAGGGTCTGAAGACCCGAACAAGTAAGTAAACATTCATTATTGTTATGTTTCCGAACAATTATGCAGCACTTCAGAGTTTCAAGGAATAAAGCTCTATGTACAAGATTGTGTATTATATGGATCACAACAGAGCTAGAAATGATAGGAGTTTCAAGTGGTAATAAAGTTATACAAGATGATAAGTTTATGCTAGAAGCTGGTATTCAAATTGAAATATCAGAATTTCCAGTTGAAATCAGTGTAGCCAGTTAATTTAGAATTTAAAACCAAAAGTACTCTAGATTGTTTGGATGTAATAGGGTTTTTCGATATTAAATTAAACACGAGATTGTGGCTGAACTTGCTAGACTTAATTCAGGTTATGTTGGATACATATGGCTCGAAATAGTTAGAAGCTAAAACATTTGTAGTAGTAGTGGTATTCGAGTATTAAGTTGGTATAGTCGTTTTGAATCCCAAAATAATAAAACATCCAACTTGATCTCAAGGTTTAGAATCGCATTTTCGAATCAAATCTGGGAGTAGGTTTACCTATTCAAGAGAACAACAAGTGTTGACATATGAACAACAGGCATTGACATCTGGACAATAGATGCTAACACACGAACAACAAGTTGTCATATAAACAACAAGTGTTGATATATGAACAACATGTGCTAACATATGAACATCAGATGTTGACACACGAACAACATGTGTTGACACGTGAATAACAGGTGTTGACAAATGAACAATAAGTGTTGACATACGACAACAGACATGTGAACTATTAACAGGCTTCTGGGTACTAGCTGACGGGAGTGAAGTACATAGACCTACTTAACACATTAGGTTTTGTAATCTCTATCGAGAAATCAATAGAAGAACACCTTATAAAGATCTCAAAATAAAACACGATAATTCGGACATGAACCAGTCAAGTGGACAAAGTTGATCTGAAAAAGGCATGTGTCGACACAGTGGGACGGTGCGTCAACTTGCTGGCGGTAATATGTGTCGACAGACTGGGTGTGTCTGTCGACAGACTGGGTGTGCATGAAAATCGATTTTCTGAAAAGATAAAATCAGTCGACTGGAAGAACCAAATCAGTCGTCCGGAAAGATGAAATAGGTCAACTGAAAGAACCAAATCAGTCGACCGACCTAGGTAGTAGCTTGGTTCTGAATTTAAGGTGAAATCAATTGACCGAAATACAAGAATCGGTCGTCCTATTTTCCCAGTAAGATCCATGTCTTTTAAGCATGACAATCGGTCGACCAGAATCCAGAAATTGGTCGACCGATTTCAGTAAAAAACCATAATCATATGGTCGTAAATCGCACAGTCTAAACAGACTTCAGAATGGAAATAAACACTCAAAAATTGTAGAGAGGGACATATACTTCAACTTTACATATTTTTTAGATTAAATAAAATTCGTTAAACCTCTCTTTCAAATTCCTTTTCTCTTTTGTCAGTCGAATTGGAGAGAGAATCGGTTGACCGAAATGTCAAAATCGGTTGTCTGATTTCAGTAAAAATTAGAATCATAAAAGTTTGAATCGCATAGTCTAAATATGCTTGAGAATAGAAATAAATAATCAAGAAAGATAAAGAAGAACCTACATTAAAGTTGGGCGTGACTGTCAGGTGGAGATTGTCCCTACAAGCCTCCGATCTCTATTTTTTCTCTCTCTTCAATGCTCTGTAACATCTTTCTCTCATCTTTTATCTTTTCTTAAATAGCTTCAACAGTAGTTTTTCTTTCTTTTCTATGGTGGCGTGAAATGGCGATAGTAGGAAAAGAAAAGAAAGGATGAGAAGAAGTATGAAGAAGATAAAGAAGAAGAAATAGTAGAAGAAGAAGTAGAAGACGTGGGAAGAAGAAGTAGAAGAAGAACAAGCCGTAGTTAGCAATGGAAGAGGGGGTAATGGTGCAGAAGTGTGAGAAGAAGAAGAAGAAAAGAAGCAACGAGAAGTAGAAGAAATGGAAGAGGATGATGTTAGAAGAATGAGAAGAAGTGGAAGAAGCAAAAGGGGCAGAAGAAGTGGGAATAGAGTGGCCATGCGTTTGCATGGTTGCCACGAGATGACAGAGGAAGAATCCTCATCGTCCATCTATCACCTTCATTGACCACAAATTTTTATTTGGCTTGCCAACATATGTAATCTCACTTAAATAGGTTAGATAATTAATTAAATTTAATTTGTTTATATTTTTAGGTCATTAATTTTATATTTAATGATATCTAATTGAGATCAATGTATTTTTTAGTACTTATGATGTTATCAGATTTTATTTTCGTTACCGAATTATGATGACGCTTTATCGAAGTGCGTACATCTAAAGATAATATTGAGATTACATTAATAATATGAAAGTATTCTGAATTTAAGCATAATCATATTTCTTGTAAGTAATTATGTCTTTTATGAGAATTAGAATCTTTTCTAACATCTAATATCTTATTATTATTTTGATATTAAATTTTTGGTGTGTTACAAATTCATAGAGTGAGAAATAGTACAAAAGTCGAAGAAGATACTTGTTTACCATAAGGGTAAGGATTTCATGAGAGGAAGATAGAGTTGAAATTTAAAAAGCAACATTGGTTTATTGAGCCTTCTAATGGTCCTCACTTTGGAAAAGATATGGACGAGTCGAGTGTTGGAAGAAAACATACGGAAGTGTTTTAGCTATGGCAGTGCTGATCATATAGTCTGACATTGTCCCAAGTTGAAGGCCTAAGCAAAGAGTAGCTTAAGCATCCAAAAGGAGAGCTAGAGTTTATGCTTTATCTTCTGCAATGAGTGAGGAAGTAGTGATGTGGTGGCAACTACAATTTAAAATTGAAGGTGTTTATGCTCGAGTGTTATTTACTTATGGTGTTTCACATTTGGTTGTTTTTGGAGATTTTCGCTAAGAGTGTTCGGTGTGGTGCATGTTGGTTTTGAGATTGCCCCTATGAAAGTCTTGTTTCTTGTATGATCATACTGCACTTATATGTCCAAGTTCATGGGAGAGCTATAGGAATACCTGCTTATGTTGTAAATATGATTGATGTATTTTGAGTATAGTTTGGCTAGGAAAATATTTCACCTTGATAGATTACTTTAAGAAGAGAGTTGTCTTTCAAATTCCGGTGGAAGAGGGCTTATTTTCAGTGTCCTAGGCATAAGTCAGTAAGAGTATTGGTTGTTACCATGAAAACTAATAAGTTGATTAGTCAAGAGTGTGAGACGTATCTGGCTGTTGTAGTGATCTCAAGAAATAGGGTCAAAGCTATTAAGGATATTGAGGCAGTCAGTGATTTTCATGATTTATTTCCTTAAAATATACTTAGCTTATCCCCCCTCCTAGAGAGATTGATTTTTCCATAGACGTTGTAGCGAAAACCACTTCTATTTCTAAGGCACCCTATAGGATGGCCCCATTTAGGGCCACCAACGGGTCGGAGTCGAAAATGGAAATCACACTTTTCGCATCTATTTTCTATATGACAATTAGAAATCAAAACTTGAAGACCTTAATTTGACATGTATGCATGAGATGATTTGTTGAAAGGCATGGGAACACGTTGGGGACATAGAGAGGGACCTATGGATAGATTTAATTAGAGTTTAGCACAAGAATACCTACCTTTTGGTCGTTTGCTAATGTGGTTGATGTAGACGATGAGTTTGGGTAAAGAACTCCCAAGCTTCTGGTTGTTCCTCGCCTTCTCTTGCTCCTAGCCTTGTCTTCCACATCTAGCGATTGTGTAGCGAGGTTTTGGGGTGGCAAGAGGGGTTTATAGTGTGTTTATAAAGCTAGAGTTATACAAAATGAGTTGGAGTTTCCTAATTTTTACCCAAGCAATCCTACCATGATTGGAGCTCTTTTCTATTGCTATTTCCTTCTAATCCCACCCCAATTAGGAGGGTAAGTGATAGCAATTTCATGCTCCCCAATTGGACTAGGGTTTAAACTTATTCCATGGCCCATTTAACATACTTTTATACTTAATTAGCCTACATAAGGGATAGTTAATGGGTTAGAGTGAATTTTAAATAATAACGTCTCATATTGGCCTCCATTGCGCCCAATAAACATGATTGGACCCCCAAACAATTATTTCACATGTGTTGTTTTCATGTGATATTGAGTTTTCGATGTTTATTGGGTTTTAACCCCTTATGTCATAGTTTACGGTTTGCTAACTCAAACATGTTATAGTTTGGTTCTAATTCCTTTTCTATAATTTGTATCACATTATTTAATTTGTCATCCTAAATTTTCATTTAATTTTGATCTACCTTTCCATATGTGATAATAGATTTTCTATTTATTGAGATTTTATAAAATTTTGGGTTACTACAAATTTCATGTTCTACCAGCCTCTGAGCTCATGCTATGCTGATGATGCTGTCGATGTAGTAGGTCTTCCCCTCAAGCTCTCGCTTGAGGTTGCCTCTATGTTGAAGCCAGTGTGCATGTGAGCAATGGAGTGCATGTGACCCCCTAGCAGGAGTTAGGAGAGGCAGAGGTAATTAATGGCTTCTACACTCACTATGCATGGGGGTAGACCTTCGTAGGCCTGATACGCCCGCACAGACTATTGGTCAAGGAGACCTTTGTAGGCCTATGCCTATGCGTGGAGCTGGGTCTGCATGGCTACTAGCTCTTCAATGGTGACTATCATATATAGGAGGTTATGACTAGGGCCTTTGTCTGCTGTTGGCTTGCCCTTTGCATCAAGGTGCTTAAAAGCCAACCCCGCTGCCATGGTGACTTCTCATATTCCAATACTTCCCACATGGAGTCATGACTTCTTATGTTTCCCATAGATGGCGCTAAAGAGTGTCGTGGTTGAAAATTGGTCGACAAGCCTCTGCCATTAGATATTTATGAACTCTTGAATTTGTTTGTTGATGAGGAATACTGACTCGTATCTACAAGGCTGGAAGAGTAGTCAAGGGACTCTAGGAGTGGTCTCGGGGGAAAACCCTTTGATGCTCAAGTTAGGAAAACGACCGAAATATGGGGAGGAAAAGAGTGAGGGTAGAGAGTTCTGCTCTGTGTGTGCTCTGGTTGGAGCCTACCCACTATAGACATGTGCGGTGTATTCCTTTTAAGCTTCAGTCAAAAGTTTCCTAAGCGCATTTCCTACTTTCCTAGATCTTCTGAAGTGGAGAAACTAATTATGCCACGTGGAGATTCTCTGGTCACATACTTCCTTTGCTCAGCAATGTAGACAAGTCATAAGAGAGTGGGGGAGTTAGCACTGTGCGAATGATTGTTCGTTTGAGTCAACGAGGGGCATGCACCACTTGATCAGCAGTATGGGTCTCATCGCAGGGAGCACCCATAGACGCCCTTCCAAGGAGCACCATCACTGACCCTAGATGGGGCAGGACGTGGAAAGGGAGGACGGCCTTAACCAAGTATTACAGGTACACGTCATGTGGCCATTAAGCCATACCCTCATGTGACAAGGACAACTCGAGCAGTGAGAGTAGGGTGCCATGAGCCATGCAAAGGGAGGCCACAACGTGGATTGAAGAAGCCGAGGACTCGGCACTAGTGAACTATGGGGAGGTCCATGGATGACAGTTTTGAGAGTCAAGATATCAGATGGTCGGGTTCAAGCATACCTCACCTCTTGTGGGCCATTGCTTAAGGGGCTATGTCTAGTGTGGGCTTGGCCACACTCTTGTGAGCCGGTGGGCTAGATTTTTCCCCTCCATAGGTAGGTTTTGTGAATAATTGTTCAATGAACTATTAAAATAATAGTGTTGTCCTAGATCTTTGTTTTGACCATTCTCTTTTTCTTTTGTCAACTGGTTGTTCAATTAGTATTTTTCTTTTTGGGTTGGTCTAGGTATTTCAATTTGAGTACTGCTTAATGTGGTCATTCTTGTTGTAGCTAGTCTCTGATTGATCTATTGATTGATATAATCGAACGATCCTATGATTGTTCGATTTGAGTGCCACGGGTCCATCTCAGCTACATAAACCAATCCTAGGTTTGAACCACCCTTGTAATATATATATATATATATATATATATATATATATATATCCCATAACATTACATCCTAGGTTGGAGGATGAACCAATCCTAGCTAGGTTGGTGTTCAAGAATCCATCCTCCAACCTAGGATTGGTTCATGTAGCTTAAGCGGTGGTGGACCCTTAATGGACCGGGCCTATCAGGTTCGATCCAGACCAGATCTGGGGCGCTGCCCTGGGCCCGGTATCAAGTGGCGTGGCTCTGGCCGGTTCATAACTAGCCAATGTTCACCGGGCCTATCTGATCCTAGCTAGAAGACTCATGCCCGCATGTTTGTTTGCATGACAAATTGGCATGCAAGGGAACTGACATAATTGAGAATAACACATTCGCAAAAACACATTTGAAGGAGCATCACCACTGACAAACTACATATATATCTTTTCTAATTACGCCACAAATCTATACGTACCACATATCAGCATGCAATGCCGGCAGTGAACTGTAAACATGACATTAACATGAGGAATATAACAGTGGAATATTAAATTCTTACTCCTAGTAGAGGATCTCTTATACTAGTTACAACACTATAAACACTATACATATCTGAACTACTATATGGATGTACTCCTATACACATGTGCTCTGGTCCATGGCATGGGCTTATTATCATGACATATGTTTGGCCCTGCTCATGTCACAGAACTCATCCAACATGCAGTCAAAGGGGTAGTACCACTTCATCCCTCCACTCCACACATCGGGTCTCCATGTAGGGCGTCTTGAGCTCGTTGGGCCAGTAAGTCACCCAAACCTTCCACCCAACCCGCCACTGCAGCGCCTTCCCCTCCATCTCCCGTCCCACCCTCCACCACACCCACTCCCCGTACTCGTCTCCGGCCACCACCAGCCCACCGGCCTTGCTGAACGCCCTCCCCGGCCCCGCATAACGCCGCCTCATCTCGCCCCTGGGGTCCGCGCCTTTGCCCTTCGGCCTCCACGTCGCCACCTCCGCCCCAGTCGCAGTGTCGCTTAGTACCCCCTCGAACACCGCCAGGTTACCCTCCGCCTCCTGCTCCCACCGCCAGCTCCGGGCCCGGGACCGCGACGAGATGCGGGCCGTCGCCCTCACTCGCGGGAACTTGGACTCCCCGAAGCTGCCATTCACGGTCTGCTCCCGCTCCACCTCCCGCTCCGGGTTCTCCGTCGAGCGGCCGAGGCTCAGGCAGGAGACGCCGGCGAAGCCGAGCTCCGGACCTACCCAGACGCGGACACGAGACGGGAAGTGGCGCTCGTCGGTTGGGGAGGCGGGCTCCTGGCCGTCGCCGACTTGGTGGCAAGGGTCGCGCTTCGCGAAGGCGAGCCGGGCGATGTGCAGGCGCAGATTGTCGACTCGGACTCCGACACGTATGAACCGGTCTCCCTCCCGGGAGGACGCGGAGTACTCCAGCTGCAGCACCGCCTCCAGCTGCTGGTGCGCCAAGGCGTACCGCAGCAGCGGCTCTTTGGCCTCGAGGGCGGCGTACCCGTCCGGGTGGCCCTGGTGGTGGTGATGCGTCCGCTCCATGGCCAGGACGGGTGCGTAGCCTCTCAGGACCCACAGCCCGTGCGACTCGATCGCGTAGGAGAAGAACCCAAAACCGAGTTCGGCCGCCCCGGACTCGGTAGGTGACAGCTCCCTCAGTATGCACCACTTGGCCAGCATGTAGCCCAGCGACCGCATGAAGTAGATCTCCCAGTCGACGCCCGCCGAGGCGAGGAACTCCCTCATTGCGTCCTTACAGTCCAGAGCACGCACCAGCGCCGGGTTCATGGCCTGGAAGTAGAGGTAACCCACGTCGCCGGGGGAGTCACAGGCGCATAGCCAGAAAAGACGGCAAAGGAAGACGAGCTCAAAGAAGTTGGAGAATTGAGACGCGGCGAACAACGGGCGGAGGTCGAGCTTCGGGGGCCCAGCGGCGGGGTCGCAGGATGGAGCCCGGGCGATGACCTCTTGGACGAGCTGGAGGACTAGCGGGCGGAAGTCGTGGCTCCCGTCGGCGGAGAGCGCACATGGATTGGAGACCCACAGAGTCTTCGCAGAGTTGGAGGGGTGGAAGCCCTCCAGGCACACTAAGAAGGTGGCCAGGGCCTCCGAGTCCGACCCGGCCGTCCTCTCCGCTCTGAGGACGATGGACTTGGCCGGCGAGCTCGCAACCTTGAAGTCTAGAGCGGCATCTGACGTCTCCGGCCAGTCGCCGGGGTCGGGGAGATGAGTGATCCATGACCAGACGTCCATCGTCCCCAGCCGAGGCTACCTGTTCGACCAATGACGTCTGAGTTGTTTCTCCCTCGCGGCCTTATCGTCGGGTGGGGGGAGGAGCACTGCTGTGGGGCTGGGTTTTATGCGAGGGAAAGCAAACAAGTGGTGGTTGAGAGGCCAACTTGGAGGGAGCCGTAGCCACTCGAACGAGGGATGGAAGCCATCAAGGGCTGAACACGAACCAGTCGCGTCCTTCGAAGTCTGGTGACTGGTAGTGATCTGGAAAGAACCAAACCACACCCTTGTTTATGGTTAGAAACTATCCTTCCTTGAAGTGTGAGAGTTTTGTGTCCCGCGTTCTTACAGGTACTTCAGATTTAAGGTCTTAAAGAGGGAGTCATAAATCTGGAATGTTCAAATGGTAGTTGCGCCGTTGCCTCTGAGGATGGAAGTATGAGATCGTTCAAATCACGTCTAGACTCTAGAGAGAACGATCTTTTGGCTGACATATGGGCCAGGTATCATATTGGGCAACCTTACGATAGGGATAAGTTTAGGCCTTTAAAATCTTAATTCAGTGTTGTTTGATAAATTAATGATAAAATTACTAAATGGTGTGGAAAGAGGTACTTTAGTGGTCAAAAAATGGTTGGCGAGTTTCTAACGTCTCGTTCCAACAAGCTCTTAAATTTGCTTCATAAGAAAAATACCAACTTGTACATACGAGACAAAAGGAATAAATGGGGAGAGGGGGTGGGAGTGATTGCGAAGAAGAATTCTCCAATATTCAAGTTAGATAACCAACTAGAACATAGGGGAGACAAGGCCAACGCTACTTGTAACATGTTCCGAGATGGATGTGACCGTGCCTTGAATCGAAGTGCGAGAAATGTGGATATCTTCCTTCTCTTTCCTCGGCCGGCCAAAGATAAAGGGTCTTACATTTCCTTATTGTTTATGCTTGCCAAAAAGGAGAAAAATACAAACGAACCTAATCAGAACTAAAGAAGTGTGATAGACATGAAAGTAGGGGTAGAACTCACCAGAAAGGGTTTGGAACTATTGTGCAAAGTTTGGGGGGGGGGGGGGGGGCGTGCGTGTATGATGAATGTATAAGTTTTAAAGCAAGAGAATGAGAGAGAGAACGTGTAGATTATGCATGCATGTAGAAAAGTAGCAAATTTAAAGAAGAAAAATTAAGAAGTCAAGCTAGACAACCCCATTGGGGGTTACATCCTATTCATGGACTTAGATCTGGGGGAAGATCTTTGATGAAGAATTAACTTGAAGTTAGAAAATCCCTCATTCAAGCTGTAGAAGAGTCGATAGTTGTTGGATCGTTAGTGCGATAAGAGAGAGAAAGTGGGGAAAAGTGTGGGGCAACTCGACCATGGCCTTTCTCCTTGAGATGAGACGATGGAGACGGGTGGAACTAATGCTTAAGAGACTCCTGAAATAGTCAAGGGCCTCATCTTTGCCTGGAGTTGGGATGTGGATCTCCTTGTGGGGTGATATGAGAGAGAAAGTGATCAAGATGGAGGTGTAGCTCGCAACCTAGGCTCTCTCCTAGGATGGGGGTGATGGAACTAGAAGAAAACCTCCCTAAGTACCTTCCCACAACTGCCAAGAGCCTCTCCCTCCCGTTTTCGAATCCAAGAGATGTATACATAGTGATAGTGTTTGAGAGGCGAAGTTCAAGAATTACCATGATTTTGGAATATTTTGGTCATTTAAAATACATGGGGTGATTGATGGGGATGAGAAGAGTCACTTTAGAATTTTTCTCAAACTTTAGAAGACTAAAAATTGGCCTAAAATGACATATCATCGCATCTTATATGAAAAAATGTGAGTGAAGTACGAGGTATGACCAACCAGCGGAGCAAGAGGGGAGAGGTGAATTGACTTCGCCAATAAAAACTAATCGTTTATAAATTTGACTTATCAAGACATACAATTTAGTACAATGGAATACTTGGGATTTAGGTAATCATGCGAGACCAACTATTATAATGTGCAAGTAGAAATAGATAGAAGACAAGGAACACACCACAATATATGCATAGGAATTTTAATATGGTTTGGCACACCTACGTGCACCTATGTCCACCCCTCATGCTCGTGAGGCCCAACATACATGCACTATCTTAATTATTTCATCAGATACAAGACATGCACAAAACCCACACACACACATGTTTGTTTCCCTAGGACAAAATTAGTCCATCCCATTCTGTGGACGAGATAACCCACGATGTAGAGACACCTAGGACTCTACCTACATAGTATACAAACTGCATTGCCCAAACTCACACACCCATGTGTTTACAAATCAAGCACACGCATAATGATCTCTTGCTCAAATAAACGAATCAACACAAGGAGAACAATGAAATAAGCAACTCAAGTGAAGGTTCTGTTGGCCCTTTTGGTACGGCAGCAAGCTAACCTAGAGGGGGGGTGAATAGGTTTTTCTGAAATCTGAAATAGAAACTTAAACACAGAAATTAACACTTGAAGGTTTGGTTAGTTTAGCGTGATAAAGAGTAGTAGTGCGGAAGCAAATAAACAATCACACAAAAGACACAATGAATTTATCCTGGTTCGGCCCTTCCCACATGGAAGTCCTACGTCCAGTCCCCAAGCAACCTCTTGGGATTTCACTAACCAAGGGTACGTTCCCCCTTAAGGAAACTACAACACCCAGCACCCCAACTGGTCTTCTTCTCTTTCCCGGGCAAGAAGGCAGCCTACTTCTCTTACAGGTAAAGAAGTCAACCTCCTGTTACAAACCCCAGTGCGGTTCTACTAGACACAAACCCCTAGCTGAGTTACACACTGTATACAGTCCTACAGCTGGACAGAAATCTTTCTTAGAAAAGAAAGATCAGACTGAGAGCTATTACAAGATGAACACTCAGGACTTAGCTCACAGTCACAGACTCTCCCCCAAGATTACAATGAGCACAGTGAGAAAATGAAGAGAGAAGAAAGGAAGCTTGAAAGCTCGAATGCTTCAAATACTTGAACACTTCTTCTTGGGCTCAGGCTCTTTCTCTCTTTTCCTTTGAGTGTATTTGGAGTTCAGGTTCCTTACTGGTTGTACACTCCTTCAAAGATCTTCAGAAAAGCTCTCTTATGTTCTTCAGTAATGATTCATCTTGTATATGAGCAATTTAAATAAATCCGTTGAGGAGATCCGTTGGAGTTATAGCCGTTGCTCATATTCTCTTTCTTCTGATATTTGTGGTCTACGAGGTCTGCAAGCATAAGAGAAAGTGTTTAGTTAAAAGAGTGTTTCTGTCAAAAAGGCTCATACCTCTATGTTTCCTGTTGCCACCCAGAAGTAGTAAGTAATCCCCTTTTTGTTGGCAGGAAAGAAGAGATCTAGAAAGATAAGCAAAAAGATCTCCTGTCAGAAAGATAGAGGATTACACAAATCAAGAATATTTGACTTTTTCACTAGATGCCAAAAAATATTTTGGAATATAAAGGAAATCTATGTTTAAAAGATCAAAACCATGTTTCACTTATGAATCCATGTTCTTTCAAAGGAATCCATGTTTTACAAAGGAATCCATGTTTTACAAAGGAATCCATATTTCACTTACCAAATCCTTATGAGAGCGAATCCTTATAACAGTGAATCCTTATGAGAGTGAATCCTTATAACAGTGAATCCTTATGAGAGTGAATCCTTATAGCAGTGAATACTTATGAAAGCGAATCGTTATGAGAGCGAATCGTTATGAGAGCGAATCGTTATGGGAGCGAATCGTTATGAGAGTGAATCCTTATGGGAGCAAATCGTTATGAGAGCGAATCGTTATGAGAGTGAATCCTTATGACAGTGAATCCTTATGAGAGCAAATCCTTATGGCACTTTGTGAACTGAAATCGATGTATATTGAATGGACATCGATTTATCGTTTTAGTGCAAATCACATGACAATAATGTCATAAATTTATATTTATTAGAAAATTGTGATATTTAATTTATTATTAGAAAAATCATGGTATTAAGTATATTTAATATTCAATTAATCACATAAATTTATATTTATTAAGAAAAATATGATATTAAATATTTTTAATAATAATTAATTAAACATAAATTTTGTTATCACCAAAATAAAAGGGTAAAATATAGGAGTGGTTCAACAGGTTCCCCCTATCAAAGGTTTGCCCTTTATGACGTCTCTGCTTGACATATAATCAAGGAGGCGTAGGCCGATGTAGGTCCATTTCCAGGTGATGCACACGATGTAGAACAGCTTGCTTACATCTCTTGAACTTATAGAAGGCTTCATCACGTTTGTATCTCCTCTGGAATGATCTTGAATCAACCATGTTGTAGTATCATGTCCAAGGATGTAGAACTCCGTCTCTAAGGCACAAGGTTCTCTTAAGAGGTTTTGCTTACTTCGTGAGAGCCTTTTCCACTCCGTTTGAGGGTTGTTCGAGTTGGTTGCAGTATGGAGATGGTCTGGTTGATTGTGGAGACGTGATGTGGTCATGAGATCTTTGTCCTGGTAGTGCTCATAACGTAGATCGAATTGAAGGAAAGGACCATCTTGGGTTGGCAAAGGTGGGCATCATCATATTGAATCCGCAATCTGTAGGAGGTTTTATAGACAAGTAACCAAGGATTTCACTTTGTGGTGTTAGGTTTTCCTATTTTCTATTTAATCAGATTTTTAGAAACATGTTTGGTGTTTCATTTTCTGTTGTTATTTCATATGATTCTATGAAGTTTCTGTATGAATGAACTAATGTCAACATCGACTGCCGCCAAGTTCCATATTACCGACGACTAATCATGACGTTAACATGAACTTGACATACTTGATCCTGTCGTCAAGTTTACCTTGACATCAATGTATACTATCTTCTATTTCTTTTAACGATAAGCAATTATGTCGTTAAGTTCTAGAGTTCCTGAACCTTGGATTTTCGTTCTAGATGATGTATCCTTTGTTTATGCAATGTAATTGGGTTTTGTTAGTTCTGATGCAATGATAGTGTTATAGTGTAACATAGGTCGGCTCAGGCCGAGGTGACCGCTGAGGTGCTTCTCGCCGAAGAATGAGCCGAGACGATCAAGTTGATGAATCCTGTCTGAGACTCGCTTGGCCGACGTGTGACGCTAGTCCCGAGCTCCCGACCTGACCTGCAAAGCCCGCCTAGAAGCCTCGACGGGGAGACACTCCGACGCTCTTGTCAGTTGCTAGTCGAGCAGAATGGCCTAGCTTGGGGTAGAACAACGTACATGTGTCTGTGGAATGTCTGCCTCTTATATAGTGTTAGGACACCTATGTAACATCTAGACGACCCCATTAATCTCGCTGAGCATCTCCGTGATCGACGTCGGATTTAAGTTGCCACCGACCTACCAGGTCATCGTGACCGTGGTCTTAGTAACCGCAGTTATAGGTCCCGTGATCATCGGACCTTACCTTATTTGTCTGTCAGTCACGTAAACACCACTTCGGGGCACGCGCGAGCACGCTGAACCCCAGATCGACTTCGTCCGAGCCGAGAGATCATCCTCGGCCGAGCTGTGGAAGATGGCCCGAGGTGCACCACAGGTTTAACCGTACCGACCAGACTCGTCAGATCGCATATTGTTGTTCTGCTTAAGAAAGCAAGGACGTCATTCTATGCCTTCAATGTGGTCGGCTAAGCCCGAGAATTTAGCCGACCTGCTGGGATCATCCCGTATCAGATAGTAAGTGCCTCTGAGTTACAGAATGTCTCTGGTTGGGTTTTTATGTTTTAAATTATTTATTCTGAATTTCTATAATAAAGAAAATATGATGATTGATGCTAGAATGATCCTTATAAAACATGTGCGATGTCTGATTCATCATGAACAACATGAATAGTGGTTTCAATTCTGTGTGAATTCCTATACCTCTGTTGACTTCTGTAAAAATGTGAATTCTGCATGATTTAGGGTTTTCCTGAAATAGGGATTAATTAAATTAGAAAAATAGTTGTAATAGTCAAAATTATAAAAAATCAAGATTGGTTCCACGGTATATGTGCACATGGTATACTTCAAATTTGGTATTGTTCTTAATACTGTGTATTTACTCATGAATTTCTGAACCTTATATGCCCTGTTTATATGAAAATCGATTTAAACTCGGTTACATGAAATGGATTAGCATCCCGATAGGTTTTGAATTCCTTATTGCCATCTATTTAACTATGATTTTCTGAATAATTGTAGACATGCATTTTAGTGCATTAAAGAATATAGAGCATATAGTGTTAAATGAGAATTTCACATATAGGTGAGCATGTGAAAATTGAAAGAAATATATTTGTTTATATGATCCATTATATGAATAATTCTCCAGAAATTACTGCAAATGGGATAGTGCCAGGATAGAGGATACTACATGAAATCTGACCATAGAAAGGGCCCTATGTAGTGGTTCACCACTATATATTAGCCTCGAGAATAACAAGGATGAAATCTTAGAGGTGAACAAGTACCATTAATTAAGATGGAGATGGTTTCCCCCAATTCTGTGTAATTAACCAAGACTCATTCATCAATTGCCTAGGTGATGAGTAATGATTGAATGACTAGGTGCTAGTGGTGGCTAAGGATGTGTCTTGGCAATATTATACTACTAAAATTGTCACTGTTATTGAACTGTAAGTGAAATTGTTATTGAAATTGAAATGAATCTTACAATGATAATGTTATTGATTTCTGAAATGATACATGCATTTCTTTATATTATAGCTCACTGTTGTAGAGGAAATCATGTTGCAGGCTAGATTATAATTTTGTTATACATGTTAATAATCATACATGATTATTAGATCTCATATTATTAAGTTTATCCATGTGCTTAGTTTTGGATTATTATGCATGTTTACATGTTAGTAGAAGTGTGCTATAGAATGTGGTTTATGAATAATGAAAGAAATGACATGTTTAGAATGAATGAAAGATAGGAGTAAAGTACAGACTATCATGAATGTGCTTACAATAGTACATGAGTTAGAATGTCTTAAAACTAACCATATGAAAACCATGGATTGTTAACTTTAGTTATTTGATGGGTCTTTGTTGACTCATACTTGCTAACCTTATAGGACAAGTTAAAGATCTTGAAGTTGAGGGGATAGTGCATTTGGATTCAGAACGTGAGAACTAGCTAGTTTACTTGTGTGTTTGAGAGTAGTGCATTGTATGTGAGGAATAAATGTAATTGGGACTTATGTTATATTTCCTTGTGTGACTGGCTATGTACTCTGGACTTGTTTTTATATAGACTGTGATGTTTGAATAATAAGTTGATGGATAATTTTATTTTCTGTTGCAATCATTATCATATTTTTGTATACCTTAACCAAGTACCAATATTATTTGTGTTTGTCCCACTGTACACGTCTCTCTCCAATCTGATGTGGGTTGAATGGTCGTACTGGGTTGAAGTAGGGCATACAAGATCTGACAAGGAAACATAGATATCTAACCAAAGATTTTGAATCTTCTGTAGTTTGTAAGAACAAGTCTCCTGGATAAACGATAGTATATTGGAGTTCTTTTTTTTTTTTTTTTGCTCCTGAGAGCTACAAAAAAAATACTGATAGTAGTAGCTGTGCAAGCTGGGAAAACATTGATATGCATAGATACTTCTCTTTATACTGTCACAATATCGTTTTGTCTCTTTGTGAATAGATAGTACCTATCTGACAAATAAGATTTTTCCATAAAAAATATATTGACAAGTCCTGATCAATGAAATGGGTTATAATGTCTAAATAAATTGATCTTATAACACTTGTATTAAGAAGTACTCAGATCATGCTTTAAAAATAATAAATAATTATTCCTTTCAAGATGAAGTTATTTTATCAATATATCAAATCATATCTTTTGAGATCAAATGATTTGAATTTGAATCATAACTAATTTATTCATTCAGAAAAAATAGTGTAATGTCGCGCTCGTTTGGATCCGTGTTCTAATGGTTCTGGTGTGGTGCTCTTGGCCAATGTGTGGTCATTGAGCCTTGCTTGTGATCTCCGTGCGTTGTGTGGGCATGGTGGACCAGAGGTTTAATTAGCTTAAACAGCCCACAGGTTCACTGGTTGTGAACGCAACGGAGCAGAATGTCGCGTTTTGAACGCGACGGTCTCCTACGTCGCGTTCTCCGCACCGCCTTTGTGACACATGGCGCGCTGAGTTCCCATTGACAATGGTGAGGGTGGTCGCATTTAACATGTTGTAAACGTGACGTATGCCTCTGTCGCAATTTTTTATTGTGCATTTATGGCTCTGTTTCAGCCAGATAGAGCAGAGGAGCTCAGTCCGGCGATGGAGGAGCTACTGCGGAGCTTCTGTGGCATTTTCCGACATTCTGGTGGTCCGTGCGGAGCGGGGTCCACTTGAGGAGGGTGTCCAAAGCGTGGGTGCGCCGGCTATGTGGTGTTTGTCGCGTTCCGCAAGTTCTTCGAGTTGGTAGGGAGACTTCCTCTTATGTTTGAGTTATTTAATTGGTTTACAACTTTAAGGGCATGATAGAATGGCATGTGGTAGTTTAGCTTTCGTTTTATGAGCTTATGTATGAGTGCATGGTGTGTGGAGTGGTTTTTGGAGGAGGAAGAAGGGTTCAATCGCCTACCTGAGAAGACGACGAACTGAACCGTTGCATTTTGGTTTGAAACGCAACGCCTTGGGTCGTTGCGTTCATGTGTTCCGATTGGTTTGGATCGACTGGTCTAAACGCGACCACTTGACCCGTCGCATTCTTGTTGAACACGTCGGTGTGGTTCGTCGCGATTTAGGGTATGGATTGGTGTGGTCTTTGTCGCGACGTATCATCCTGTCGTAATTTGTGCTTTGACAGTCAAGGTTTTGACCGCTTGGCTTGAAGGCGACGTATCGGGCCGTCGCATTCTGGTCATGACGTTGGGCCTTGTCGCGTTCAGTTTGGAATCACGACCATTGGGGTTGTCGCGTTTCTGAAGGCGACGTCTGTGTCTGACGCGATTGGCTTCCGAGATGTGTTTGCGGTGGTAGGGCTGGGATGCTCCTACGTGGACCTGCCCCTAGTTATTTAAGGTTGTTTTAAGTTATTCTAAGATGGTTTATGTTAGTAAAGTATGTTGTAGGCTTAATGGTTTGGATCATGATTAGTTAGTGAGTTAAGTTAATCACATTATTATGCTAATTATGTGATTAATGTGTATTGTGGTTTAGTGTTACTATGAAGGTCATGAGATGACCAATGACAGGCAAGATTATTATGTGTTTATATGGTTCATGTGTGTTTTAGTGTAAGCTTGCTTGGAGGTCACATGGTGACCAGTGATGAGCTAAATATGGTAGGTGTACCGTGGTATAAGTTTTATGTATGTGTTAAATGATCGTCGTAGTTTGTGTGCTTGCCGAGTTTGGTGGTCCGGCACCTATTCCAGAATGCCTCTCTAGTCGGGTACCCTAAGTTCATTGTGAGTCAAGCACGTTGTGTTTGTTGTGCTCAGGGTGTGTTCTGGTACGGTGTGTACCAAAGAGGTCTATGTCGTCTTCCTGGACACCCTCACTTCTGAAGTTGAGTTGTGCGTCCGACAGAGGGAAAGACGACAGTGGGCAGAGACTCATGTTTGTGGGTGTGCGGTCGCTTGTAGCGTGCTCATGGTTGGGGGTACGAACACCAGTAGACGTACTAGGCCCCAGCTAGTCCTGTTTTCTAGTGTCTCACTTTAGGGAGCTCGGACCGGAGTATCTGAAGGTGTCAGGCATGGGCTTGCAGCTGTGTGGTTTGCAAATGTGGTGTTGGTTGGTCTCCACTATTCTTTAGCTTTACTATGTGGTTGTGAAGCGGCATTTGGACCTTTCGTCCGTAACTGCGAGACTGAAAGGTAGTACTTGTGCTGTGTTGCCCGAGTTGGATACTGACGTCATGAACCAGTAGTCTGTTCCCGTGTGGTGGCGTCGTTCTTTCCGACTCATGCTTTGCCAGCGGTTTTGACTTGTGAGTGGTGACTCATCGGTTGATGTTTGACTCGCTGTGGTGTGCCTTGTTGGCAGCATAATTGTGTTGAGATTTTGTGGTGGTACCATGCGGTGGTAGGTACTTGTACTCTTCGTAGGTAATCGTTGTTGTGGTACGTTGTGTACTAGCCTTTTCAAGTGTTGAGATGGAGTTGTGCTCTGTGGAGGTCTTGTTGTAAGACCTTTCACTTGTTATGGTGTACCTTTTGAGGGTAGTCTTCTGAAGCATTGTGGTTTTAGGGTATAGTGGACTAGCTCCTTGTTGGCAGTCCTGTTATCCTCGTGTTTGAGGTTTTCCTGTGATGCTTGTGGCCTAGGCATTGCTATTGTTGTTGTAGACTAGTGTTTCTATACCAAATATCAGTCATGTTGGCTCTTTAGTTTCTGCGGACTGTGTTAAAGAGTGGGTTTATTTAGTTACAGTTTAATTATGTTTAATGCGATTATGTTATGGTTTGGCTATCGGTGTTGCCAATGAGACCTTTTGTGGTTGAGGTCTCTTCACTTTTCAGTTGTTATTTTTGGGAGGTCCCTGCTGATTAGCCTGTGACTTTTGAGGCTCACTTCCTTACAGCTCTTTTCAGGTTGCCGTGTGTTTAGCTTGCAGTGGCGTCGTGGCAAACCTACACCACCAGCAGTTGAGTCGTAGTTGTCATAGTGTGAGCTTGTGCTCTCTCGGGATATACCCCAAATAGTTATACTTTTTTCTTGGACATGTAATAATATATTAGGACAATATAAATTATGAAAATAACTATAATTACATGTACTTTCTTATATATTATACTCATGTGGTTGTCTTTTATATCTTATTGGACACTGATGTGAGCTATCTCTTGTGAGACTTCGGTCTGATCGCGGGAGGTGGACTTAGATATGAAACTTATTAGGCATAAATATCCAGGGTCGCTACAAATAGTATTTCAAGATATGCTATCAAAGACTTTTATGGCATGCCATACGACGAACAACGCAGCTATCATTCATTTATTCAAGATGTAAATAAATCAATTGCCATTTATAGGAATTTATAATTGATTTATGAGAAATTTGTGCTTAGTCGCTAAGATACTCAATAGATTATTGCATATATTGCTGAAATCTTAATTGAAACATAATACGTAAAGTAACACTAAAAATGATCATTGAACTAGGTTTTCTCACTACTAAATACATAATAGATTAGTGAATCAGGATAGTAAAAAAACAATGGTAATTTTATACAAATAATAGGGAAAATTGTATGTATACTCTCGAGATCTTCATATTAGATTCCGTATCCTTAAAATCGAAAAACATCATTAGTTATACCCCAGTAGTTAGTTAGCTGTTAAAATTTGAAGAATATTTCGCTATCATCATTGGGCATGGCTCAAGAATGAATGCACCACAATATGGTTGACCAGGATTCCGACTTCATGCGGGTGAGTTTCTGGCCTTCAATCCTAGTGAGGATGGGTTTTGGGGGGTGGAGCTCACCCTTGCAGGATTTTTGTTCCAACCATTGTAGAACATGCTGTATGAGTGGCCAGCCTATATATGCATGTTAATGCATCTTCATAACGCATAGGTATGTATCATGCATTTGTTGTTCAAACATAGCATAATATAAGTATTATTATAGCATAAAAGGACAAATGTTATATAAATAGATGTATATCCAAGTGGCAAATCCACTATGTGACTCAAGTCACGGCCTAAGGATGGGCTGGCTCTGGGAGCTCTTCTATATCAATAGATGGAAAAGACCAAGCAAAGTGTTTCGATGTAGCTAAGCCACCTTCGTAGTGCTTCTTCAGACATAGGAAAAGAATAAAGGCCCATGAATGAGAGCTCAAAGACAAAGAGAACCGGACTTTTCCAAAGAAGTATTGCTGCTTTCCCTTTTTTTTATCGAGGAATATTGTTGCCAGTCTAAATTAGCAACAAATTTACGTGAATTATTTGTCAAGCAATTCTATTGATTAAGAGTCATGTCAAATCTTTTTTTCTCTCTCTAATCTCTTCTCTAGTCAATGAGATAAACAATCTACATAGATTTTGTTGTAATTGGATTGGCAACAAACATTTTTCTTGATTATCACATCACACAAAAAGTGGACTAACCCACGGTCTAATGTCTTTTGCTCTTGGTTCTTACTTGAAAAGACTATCTACCAACTCGTGAGGAAGTGAGGAAAAAAGAGAAAGGAAGATTCTTGTCTCCATCTTAGGATGAAGTTAGAGCTCTAACCTTCCAGTCAGCTAACTTTTCAAAAGTTTACGAGCAAGCAAAGCTTTCGACAAACTCGGATTTTCAGCTAATCCAACACCCTCCAATCTTCCAGTCAGCTAACTACTCAAAGGTTTCCGACCAAGCTTTCGACAAACTCGCATTTTCAGCTAATCCAACACCCTCTAACCTTCGAGTCAGCTAACTTGGATTTTCATCCAATCCAACACCAACCCTTCGATTATATTTCTTTGGTGAATATATTCTCGATCCCACTGATAACGAGTGGAGCCAAATAATTGCCAAATAATTCAATCGGGGTAGTTGCTCAATCATACCACATACAGGGTGGATTTATTCCCAAAGGCCATTCTTACGCATGTTAAAAAGATGATAAAGTGCGTCTTCTCGCAAGCGTTGAGCGTGTCGTGTAACCACCCATGGAATCACTAGAATTAATCTTACATCACTGTTGCATAGAGCCAACGCCTAGGAATCTATGCGTTTTATCCGGTGTTAGCCATCAGACTTAACACATCTGGGTTCTCCTCATCGAACGAAAAACCTTTGTTCCAGTTTGCAGGTTGAGCCGCGAGTCCATGTCTTGCAGAAAATACAGTAACCTAGATGATGAATTGTCAAAAGGATGGGAATTTTATGATGCATTTACTTCAGTATATCATTATTGAAAAAAAACATGAATGATTTGTGGTAGAAGGTTATGAGCACTCCACCCTTCTTTGTTCCCATCCACTTGGAAAATAAATGCGACCAATAAATTGTGAAACAAAAAAAATGAAAATATATCCTCTTGGGTGTGGAGTGGAGGAATGGTTCCTCCGGATCCATCTATAATTGTCATCAAACTGCTGCTGTGAAAGGTTGTGACTTCAAGCACTTGAGATGTCCATCAAATGTGTAAATAGTACCGTACGTTAATGATGCTGTGACGACGGTGTCTTTGTAATGCAGCCTCTTTACCATGTTTTGGCTCTTGGACCACAGATCTGCTACATGGAGCTCCCCTTCCTTCCAGCAGATGTTCACAGTAATACCACCGCGAGCTTTCAATCCTCTAACACAACCGTCTGGCCATTTATCCCGAGGCAGCGCAGGAAGTAGATATAGATCTCTTTCTGTGCTTTGGGATAACATTTCAGCAATAGCTGCTGCGAAGCTGAAATTGGGGAGGAAGGATGTATCAGCCTCCAAAAATTATGAATAGGGAGCTACAGTCGAGAGTTTCTGATAATCCAAGTAGATGGAAACTGATGTTTACCCGAAGTTTGCATCGATCTGGAATGGTGGGTGTGCAGTGAATAAGTTACTGTAAAGGCCCCCTCAAAATCGGATTCATGTTCGGGGTCAACTAAGTCAAACAGATGCTTGACCATCTTGTATGCATGTTCGCTGTTGTGGAGGTGGGCCCACAAGGCAATCTTCCACACTGTTGACCATCCTGGCCCGAGATCCCCTATACATAAATAACAGTTAGGTGAATCTTGGGCAGATGAATTGATACATAAAAGTATCTAGGAGAATGGTCTGCTATAGCAGAGACTAGCAGTCGTACAGGACTATTAGATGTTCTAATTGTTTGCTATGGTTGTCCTACAGTAGATCTTCTCTGGTTGGTCTTTCACTTTTTGCAGCCCATTTGCTCCTAAAATAGCATAGAGTTGTTGCTTTCCCTTCCCCCACCAACATCTCAATTTAAAGATCATGTCCATGGAAAAGGATTCCCTGCCTTTAGGTATCAATTAAAAAAAGGGTATCAATTCATTTACAAGAAGTTTTAGCAATTTTCATGCATTCACTCTTTGGCTATTGATCACCTTAGAGAAGTAAGTTGCCCTATATGGAACTTGCTCATTCACTCTTCATCCTTACACTGTTCTATGCCTAGGAGAACGTCTTATAGTTGCTCATTTCAGGAGCTCAAAATCAATGAGTAGGCCATTTCTCACACAAATTCTGATAGGCCACCATGCACAAAGTTACCCTTCTCCAGGAACTTGACACCACCACCAAGGGTCAAGCAAGATAATGAGCTACAACACCACCAATCGTATTGACCTTTAAATGGATCTTATATTATCTAACATTTAACGGGACACAATTAATTAACAATTTAGTCTCTCTTCTCCACCAGGATCTAAAGCATGAATATCCGTCCTATATTCTCTCTAATTCTTTTGAGCATGTACTGTTCAATCAGTCCAGTGAACATAAGAGGCATCCTACATACTTTGGGAGGTGCTGACTAGAAGTGTTCTTGCAGGATATCTTCATAGTTAAGAAAATAATTAACTTCCATCTGTTTAATTTTTACTATTGCCTTATGCAAGTGTCTAGCCATCTGCATTACCCTCTTCATTTTGAAGGTTATCCTTTCAGTTTCTCTTCCACCTTCGATGTTTCCACTCATTCATTTTGTTCATTCCACATACTTTTATATCGAACCTGTGAATATGATTATGTTATAACAACCATTCCAAATGGGATTATGACAAAGTAACTCTTCTCTAATTACCCAAGTCCCGCAATCCACATGCTGTAGGCCCTCCATAGCAGGATCTTTGTTCAACCACCAAGCTCTCATCAGCCCTCTTCATTTCCCTTGCCAACCAAACACTTAATAACTATAATTCAATCCTTCTACTTTACTCAGTCAATCCATTTTCTTAAACAGTCCTCAAATCATAAGATAGTGCTGTTATCCACCATAAGATTCCCACATCTTGGCTACCACGTGAAAGTTTCTTACCTCATGCCCCAGTCAAACATCATTAAGTAGATGAGTCAAACTGTTCAAATGAACAAAGAAGATTGAGAAAGTTGTGCGGCATGATTCAATGTTGCCTCATTTGTTTGAGAGTGAACAATTAATTTATGATCCAGATCTGTTACAAAAACTGACCTCTTTTGTAAAGAGTGTAAAGGGCAGCTCTACACAAGTCTGGGTTCCTTTCCATTGTAATTGTATGCCCTGGGAAGAGGCCAAATAAGTGTGATAAATGCCGATGATGCACTTCAGGATCCTCAAAATCTTGTGCCTGTTCATGGAAGGTGAAAAAGAAAAGAATAGTCAAAGTCGACTCAGTTTTCAATCCTTCAACATGACGCCATGTGGCATATGCAATATGCGAACAAGGCAAAGTAGGTCTCGTCATATTTACCCATTCCATTATGGAACCATCTCTGGATATTCTTGTTGGAGGAAGTCTTGATAAGGTTTTTCTGACTTTCTCAACAAGTGCATCATCTGTTTTTCCTAGGACCTACATTGAAAAAAGGTATAGTCCACATGGTGACTTGATAGGAGTTCAAAACTTGAAACATAGAGCTCCAATTCTAACTAGGAAAGAGAACCAATATATGTCAAAAATACCACCTCAGAAGCAGAAATAACCGCAGAGAAGATTTCTTTTATAATTGCAATGTCCATGGTTGTTGAATAGCTGACACATGCAGTCTTGCCATCAGGTGCAACAAAAGAATGCTCAGGAGAAGTCGAAGGGTTAGTTTCCAAATATCCACCATGGCCTTCAATCAACCAGTCCAAAAGAAAAGATGCACATCCTTCCAAAGATGGGTATGCTTTGTTCTGTAGAAAAGCCTACACAAAAATATGAATCAATGCTAGAAGCACTTAATTGATTGTTACAATGACAGTTTCTTTGGAAATAGCTTAAATCAGCACGCAGCTACTATAACAGAAGCTCTCGTTTCATAGATTGTCCATTATCCATTCAAAAGTCACAACGTAACTCAAACAAAGACATGGGATGTGATCCCCTATTCTGCAATTTTGCACGAACTTAGAGAATAGTTCTCTCTCTTCATATGCGGATTCAGTGTGAAAACACAGTCCAATAACCTGCTCCATAAACCAGAGGTTACCCAGAATGGTGAAGTGACATGGCATGAATCAGGCATCCCTATCTAATACAGTCCACAAAACAATCTGCTGGAAATAATAAATGGAGGAATATCATGAGTATCCTCCAAGCCCCTCCAACCAAAAAGGGAACAAATATGCCATACACAAGGTGACAGGAGTACGAAAATGCAAAGCAAGTACTCATGGAGGACTCCACCAGCATCTGCAGGTCCAGTGCAGCATAAGAAAAACAAATGACAGTGATGCACCTTAAAGAATTTTCTATGTGACATAATCATAATTAAACGTATTCCCACATGCTATATTAGTTACTCAATTTGTCAGCATTAACCTGCAGGCATGATTTAGAGGGTGTCTTAAGAACAGATAAGCAGATAAACAAGACAGAAACGTATTGTGGATCCACATTGGCACCTGCGCAGGTTAGGAACTCCATCAAGTATTCAAGTTTGAACTTAGAATATAATTCCAGACAATCATAAAAGACTAGCAAATTGATCATCAAATCAAACAGAACAGTTATATGTAAATAAATGATAGAAAAGATAGCCCAGTGGCAAGGAATTAAGATTAGATTCGTGGAACATCCCGGTTTTCTTAAGCAGCAAGACTCTCGCGAGGATCGCGACGTATCGGGTCGTCGCCTCCTGAAGACAATGGGGTGTTCATCGCGTTCACAAAGTGTACGCAGCACCTTGACCATCGCGTTCTAATTTTGACCATTGGGCAGTGTGTTGTCTTATTGTTTGGACAGTTGCGCCATGCGTCGGGACACATGTAGTGTGAAGGTGACGTGCTAGTTGTCATGTTTAGAATAGCACACATGTTGGGCGACGCATCGGGCGCAATTGTCAGGTCTGACTGAGGTTTTAGGGTCGCGACGAGATGGCCGTCGCGTTCATTAGTGAACACAACCATATGACTATCGCGTTCTGAGATCCGAGACCTATATATGCAAGGCCAACAGATCTCTCTTCCTCTTTCTCCTTTCTTCTTCCTCTCCTCTCCCCTTCCTCTCTTCTGTCCGAAGCATCGACGTGGAGCTTGGAACGAGAAAGAGGTGGTCATTCACACGAGAAGACCCCAACGGGTTGATCCTTCAATTTGAGGTAGGGACTTTGATCCTTCCCCCTAGTTCTAGCATGTCTAGAGCCTTTCCCCCACCTTTTAAAACCTTGTAGACTCTATTCCATACTTTCTTGTTCCATGATTAAGGTGGGATATGTGTGACCATGAACATGTATGTAACCTTTGCATGAGTGTAACTAGCCTTACAATGAGGGTGGTTTGAGCTCCTTTTACATGCTTTTAATGCTTTGCATGCTCCCCATCCCCAGTTTGTGTTGTATGTGTGTTTTTGGAGAAGACCTTGAGGGCTTGGCCATGGTTGCTAGCTCTCTGTCTGCAGTCGCGACAAGTTGGTTGTCGCCTTCTAGTCGCAACACCTTCCTGTCGTCTTCCGCTTACTCTAGTTGCATCGTCCACACTGTCGTGTTCTAGTAGTGACAGTGTGGGTGTTGCCTTCTGCTTCAGAACACATCGGGCTGCAAGTCGCC
Source organism: Colocasia esculenta (assembly GCA_014218235.1). Lineage (NCBI taxonomy): Eukaryota > Viridiplantae > Streptophyta > Magnoliopsida > Alismatales > Araceae > Colocasia > Colocasia esculenta. Next base: position 13,008,709 of record CM024760.1, read on the forward strand.
TTCTAGCGGCAACAGCCCGTGCGTCGCGTTTTCTGTGATAGCGACAGGGTGCATGTCGCCTTCTCAGTCAGAAAGTCGATTGTTTCCATTTTGGAGTTGTGCTTCCGCCGAGTTTGTGTTACTCTGTTCCTATAGCACCTGTGATGTTCCTAAAACGGTACTACACTAGCCGATTCACTCGGTGTTCAGCACTCGTGGGCTCGTCCCGTTGTGTGGATTGTTACCGTTTCCCGGGACCCCCGTCCTCATGAGCCAATTTAGAAACTTCTCTGGGCTATGAGTGTGCTCGAGTTAATAACTCTGGAGCTAAAGGGAAAACGGCGAGTGGACAGCGACGTCAGGTCGTTTGTAGAGCTCTCGTAATTGGTCTGGGACGCCGAGGTGGTTCGAACTTGTTCTTCTGGCGCAGGCCAGTCAGTCCTTTCCTTGCCTCACTCTACATAGTTCTGAAACTACATAGAAGTGCCAAGCACGGGACCGTAGTTCAGCACAGACTACGGCAGTTGTGGTGGTTCTTTCTGTTCCGTGGCCTCACTCCGATGGGAGGACGGCAAGCCCGAACATGCGATCAAGGGTAAGACGTGTGTGGCGCTCCTAACCGATTAACTAGTAGTAGTTGTCTCCGTGGCTGGTGTTCTTGTCCAGACAGGTTACTCCTTTCTGCATGTACAGCGGTGTGGTGGTCATAAAGAGTTGTTTACACGAGGTTTTCGATCGTGTAGTGTTTTCCCGACTGGTAGTAGTGTAGTAGCTCCCGCACTTTCTTTAGTAGAATAGATAGTCATTTTATTGTTAATCTTTTAATTTTATATATATATATATTCTACTTGTTAGAATCAGTGGGTGATTGGTAGTCCCTACTGGGCTTCTTCGTAAGGCTCACTCCCTTCCTTTCCAGGTGAGACTTCACAGCACCAGCAGGTTGCGTGGCAGACAGAGGAGACAGAGCCGCAGTAGCTTGGCGTCGTCCTTAGCAATGTTCCCTTTGTAGTTTGGTGGACCTTAAGAGTTGTGTTTTTCCCTTCTACTTATCCTATTTGTGTTTGGGATTTGTACTGGACTTATACTCGTACCTGTGTTTACTTTCGCTTGTTCATACATTTCTAATGTTGTAGTTGTTGTTTATCGCCTTTACATATCCTGTTAGACTGATCATTCAACCCTTTCGGGTCCTCGGATCCGTGGGTGGCGGCGTCGAAAATCGAGTCCTCGGTAGGAACCAAAGGGCGGGTTTTCGGGGTCGTTACAGTGGTATCAAAGCAATGGGTCTATCAGGACTTGTAAGGGAACTAAATAACAAAGAGTCCCACGAAAAGTACAAGTACACTGCTATCCGTCCGAGTTGTTATAAGCTAACAATAGTGGTAGTGTGCTATACAGGACATGGCACCGCGTAGGCGCAGGCAGGTTAGAGAGTTGCTAGAGTAGCAAGGCGAGGCACCATATGAGTCAGCTGCACCACAGCACGACTCGACAACTGCTCAGATTCAGCAGAGTGACTAGCAAAGTGTCCCTCTCCCTCAGGGAGGACAGCAACAGCAGTGGTACCAGCCGCCACCACTACCAGAGGTGATGATGCCGATGATGGAGCAGATGTGGAGAGCCATGTTCCAATTTCCTTGGCAGTACGCGCAGACGGCAGCAGGAGGACAGCAGTTTGAGCAGATGGCAGCAGGTGAGCAGTAGCCAGTGGCTCCCTAGGCAATACTGTCAGCGGCACAGCAGGCACCAGATGCAGAAGATACCCAGGCAGTAGGAGCTGTAGCAGTGGCACCAGAGGATAGGACCACTCTTATGGAGAGGTTCCTGCCTCTCCGACCCCCGAACTTCTTTGGCGACTACGATTCAGACAGAGCATAGAGCCAGGTCCATGAGTTTGAGCGTACTTTCGAGACCATAGATTGTGGAGAGCAGGACCAGGTGAGGCTTGCAGTATACCAACTGAAGGGGTCAACATATGAGTGGTGGAGGACTCGGCGACAGACACACTTTCTTGGGAGGAGACTGGACCAGATCACTTGGGAACAATTCTTGGAGGTGTTCTACGATGAGTTCTTCCCCGATTACGCCTACCGCGAGAGGAGGGACCTATTCCACGAGTTGACCTAGGGAGACATGACAGTTGCACAGTACCACCAAAAGTTTGTTCAGTTGTTAAGACACGTTTCCCATATTGTTGACAGTGAGCAGGCACGTACAGAGAGATTCATAGTCGGCCTACGACCGGAGTTAAGGTGGGCCATGTCTGACCACCTGTATGACACCTTGGCGATTGTCGTGACTAGAGCTACTGCCTTGGAGCGAGAGTCCAAGTTCCAGCCGCAGCAGGGAGGAGCTCTAGTTCAGTCTTCTCCATACCAGCACCCTTCCGACAGTCGAGGCAGTACGACGTCTTCTTCTTCGGGCACAACCAATTTTGGTCTGCGCTTGAAGTTCAAGAAGATGTTCACTCGTAGGGGATGGGGCAAGCAGCGACGACAGCAGCAGAGGCGTCAGGTGGAGGTTGCAGAGCAGTCCGTGCAGCAGGGAGCAGAGCAGGGTCAGTAGGAGGCAGTCTGCTACACTTGCGGTCAGTCGGGACACTTTAGGCGAGAGTGCCCAAAAGGGCGAGGTTAGCAACAACAACCAGTGCAGACACAGTTTTCACAGTAGACCCCATAGTTTTAGTACCCTCTCCAGTAGCAGGCGCAGCGTTAGCAGCAACAGTAAGGGCAGTACCAGCCGCAGCAACAGTGCCGGCAGCAGCTAAGGCTTCAAACCTGGTTATAGGCACAGTACCTATCCTTGGTAGAGATGTTCGTGTTTTGATCGATCTCGGTGCCTCATATTGTTTTAATTCCGAGGAGTTTTCTGGGTCCCTTGTTGAGTCCGCACTGGAGAGACCGTGTGACGTGTTGGTCGAGCTTCCGTCTGGTGACTACATGTGTTCCTTGGGTTACCTAGAGGATGTTACTGTTGAGGTTCAGGGTCACCACTTGCCGGGCCAGGTTGTTTACTCTGCAGATCCGTGACTGTGATGTCATCCTCGGCTTGGATTGGTTAGAGGCTCACTCTGCCATGTTAGATTGTCAGTGAAAGACTGTACAGTTCGAGATACCTGGAGCACCTGTCCTTTGCTTTCGAGATACCCGGTCTGTATGCTGACCCTTTGTTTCTTTCTATAGAGCTCGACGCCTGATCCGAGATGGTTGTATTGCATATCTTGCTTCTGTTTGTTTCTCGGAGTCAGGTGAGTTGTCTATTTCAGATATTCCAGTCGTTCATGATTTTCCTTATGTGTTTCCAGAGGATCTACAAGGCTTACCACCTGCGCGGGAGGTAGATTTCTCCATTGAGTTGTTTCAAGGAAGATGCCTTTATCCAAGACACTGTATCAGATGGCACCAGTGGAGCTTAGAGAATTGAAGCGCCAGTTAGAGGAGTTGCTGGAGAAGGACTTCATTCGCCCGAGCCGTTCGCCATGGGGTGCGCCAGTTTTGTTTGTGAGAAAGAAGGATGGCAGTCTCAGGATGTGCATTGATTACAGACAGTTGAATTAGGTTACAGTGAAGAACAAGTAGCCTTTGCCCAAAATAGATGAATTGTTTGATCAGTTGCAGTCGGCAGTAGTTTTCTCAAAGATTGATTTGAGATCCGAATACTACCAGTTGAGGATCAGGGAGTCCGACATCGATAGGATAGCTTTCCATACACACTACGGCCACTTCGAGTTTGTCGTGATGCCCTTCGGGCTCACGAATGCACCTGCAGCTATCATAGACATGATGCACAGGGTGTTCCGAGAGTATTTGGACAAGTTTGTGGTCGTGTTTGTGGACGACATCCTAGTCTACTCAATTTCAAAGACAGAGCACGAGGAGCACTTGAGGATCGTGCTGAAAGCGTTGCAGAGTCACCAACTTTACGCCAAATTCAGCAAATGTGAATTTTGGCTAAAAGAGGTGCACTTCTTTGGGCACGTGATCTCGAGTGCTGGAGTGGCGGTGGACCCCGCCAAGGTGGAGGCAATGTCGTCTTGGGGTCAGCCCACTACAGTTGCAGAGATCCGCAGTTTTCTAGACCTGGCAGGGTACTACATACGGTTTATTCAGGATTTTGCCAGAGTTGTTGAGCTGTTGACCAGATTGACCCATAGGGAGACCAAATTTGTGTGGACCGCAGAATGTGAGCAGAGTTTTCAGGAGCTGAAGAGGAGGTTGACTTCAGCTCCAATACTAGTTTTGTCGTCTGACAACGGAGGCTTTGTTGTGTACACAGATGCTTCAGAATCTGGTCTTGACGCAGTGCTAATGCAGTATGGTAAGCTAGTTGTTTATGCTTCTAAACAACTGAAAAAGCATGAGACAAACTACCCTACTCACGACCTGGAGCTTGCAGCGGTCGTGTTTGCTTTGAGGCTGTGGAGACACTACTTATACGGAGAGGTCTTTGAGGTTTCACAGATCACAGGAGCTTGCGGTATATGTTTACTCAGAGGGAACTGAACCTAAGGCAGCACAGGTGACTCGAGTACCTGAAGGACTACGACTTTACCCTTTCCTATCACCCAAAAATGACTAATGTCGTGGCAAATACGTCTTGCAGACGAGCCCACTTGTGCTCTTTGTTGGTTAGAGAGTGAAGGTTGTTGGAGGACATGGCTAAGAGAGTTTTTTGTCCTTTGAGGCACAGGGACCGTGCAGTGATAGCCAACTTGTCAATTAATCCAGCAGTGTATCGCCAAGTGTTAGAGGCTCAACGTGCAAACCCAGGGTTGGCAAATATCTTACAAATACCAGAGGTGGCGATAGATGAGGATGACGAGGTCAGATTCAGAGACAGGTTGTATGTTCCAAGAGACGCTGGTCAAGAGTTGTTGACAGAGGCACACCGGTCGAGGTACACCATTCATCCCGATTCCACTAAGATGTATCATTGCTTGAGGAGACTCTTCTTGTGGCCTGGGATGAAGAGGGAGATAGAAGAGTTCGTTGCTCGTTATTTTACCTGTCAGTAGGTGAAGGCTGAGCATCAGCGTCCTGGTGGTGAGCTCCAATCGTTGCCCATTCCCAAATGGAAGTGGGACGACATCACCATAGACTTTGTAGCTGGCTTACCTCGTACCTCGCAACGTCACGACAACATTTGGGTGATCGTAGATCATTTGACGAAGACAGTTCGTTTCTTGCCAGTCAGATCATATTGGTTAGTGGACAGACTTGATAGATTGTTTATAGACAGGGTAGTGTCGATGCACAGAGTTCCAGTTTCTGTTGTTTCAAACAGGGATCCGAGGTTCACATCAAGTTTCTGGCATAGTTTTCAGAGAGCACTCATCACCGAGTTGAGGATGAGTTCTGCTTATCATCCTCAGATAGACGGACAGTCGGAGCGGACCATACAGACACTGAAGGACATGCTGAGGGCTTACTGCCTAGACTGGGGTGGCATGTGGGAGGCGCACCTTCCTATGCGGAGTTTGCTTACAATAACAGCTATCACTTTAGCATCAGAATGGCACCATATGAGGCACTATATGGCAGACCATGTAGGACTCCTTTACACTGGCACGAGGCCGGAGAAAGGCAACTGTTGGGGCCAGAGCTAGTACAACAGTGTGCAGAGACTGTCAAACTGATCAGGCAGAGGTTGCAGACAACACAGAGTAGGTAGAAGAGCTACACAGATGTTCGGAGGAGGCCGCTACAGTTTGAGGTAGGTGATTTTGTGTTCTTGGGGTTCTCGCCAACCAAGGGAGTCTTGAGGTTTGGGAAGAGGGGCCAGCTCAGCCCGAGGTTCATTCGCCTCTTACCCATTCTAGAGAGGGTTAGTGAGGTCACGTATAAGTTAGCTCTTCCGCCAGAATTGTCAGGTGTGCATGACGTGTTTCACGTTTCGCAACTAAGGAGATACATGCCAGATCCGTCTCACGTGCTGGACTACACACAGTTAGAGGGTGCACCAGACTTGTCAGTGTCAGAGTACCCCGTCAGAGTTGTAGACCACAGGGTGCAGCAGTTGCATAGGAGGCAGATTCCACTCGTCAAGATTTTTTTAGAGAACCGCGTCGGTGGCGAGGCCACTTGGGAGAGCGAGAACGAGATGCGCGAGCATTTTCCATACTTATTCGAGTGACTGGTATGCCTTACTTAGTTTTCCACGACCGGATTTCCCCTAATTTTGAGAACGAAATTTTTATTTTTGTTGGTTAGATTGTAATATCTCGATTTTCTTAAGCAGCAAGACTCTCGTGAAAATCGCGACGTATCGGGTCGTCGCCTTCTGAAGGCGACGGGATGCTCGTCGCGTTAACTTTGACACCAAGACCATCGTGTTCTAGTTTTGACCATTGGACAGTATGTTGTCGTCTTGCTGTCGGGATAGTGGCGCCACGCGTCAGAATGCATACGGTGTGAAAGCAATGTGCCGGTTGTCAAATTCAGCACACATGGTGGGCGCAATTGTCAAGTCTGACTGAGGTTTTAGGGTCGCGACGAGACGTCGTCGCACTTATTAGTGAATGCGACCGTATGGTTGTCGCGTTCTGATATCCGAGACCTATATATGCAAGGCCAGCAGATCTCTCTTTCTCCTTTCTTCTTCCTCTCCTCTACCCTTCCTCTCTTCTGTCTAAGCTCATTCTTGGGGACCTTTCTTCTCCAACTTGGTGGAGCTTTGACGTGATGATGGATCTTCCTCGCATGTGGTGGCCTCGACTTAGAGCGAGGAGAGGTGGCCACTCACACGAGAAGACTCCAACGGGTTGATACTTCAATTTGAGGTAGGGATTTTGATCCTTCCCCCTAGTTCTAGCATGCCTAGGGATTTTCCCCCACCTTTTAGAGCCTTGTAGACTCCATTTCATACTTCCTTGTTCCATGATTAAGGTGGGATATGTGTGACCATGAACATGCATGTGAGTTTTGCATGAATGCGACCGTATGGCTATCGCGTTCTGATATCCGAGACCTATATATGCAAGGCCAGCAGATCTCTCTTCCTCCTCCTTTCTTCTTCCTCTCCTCTACCCTTCCTCTCTTCTGTCTAAGCTCATTCTTGAGGACCTTTCTTCTCCAACTTGGTGGAGCTTTGACGTGATGATGGATCTTCCTCGCATGTGAGTGGCCTTGACTTGGAGCGAGGAAGAGGTGGCCACTCACACGAGAAGACTCCAACGGGTTGATCCTTCAATTTGAGGTAGGGATTTTGATCCTTCCCCCTAGTTCTAGCATGCCTAGGGCTTTTCCCTCACCTTTTAGAGCCTTGTAGACTCCATTTCATACTTCCTTGTTCCATGATTAAGGTGGGATATGTGTGACCATGAACATGCATGTGAGTTTTGCATGAGTGTAACTTGCCTTACTTGTCATGCATGGGTGTGAATGAGAGTAGTTGAGCTCCTTTTACATGCTTCTAGTACTTTGCATACTCCATCCCCGGTTTGTTTGTGTTGTATGTGTGCTTCTGCAGTCGCGACAAGTTGGATGTCGTCTTCTGGTCGCGACACCTTTCCCGTCGCCTTCTGCTTACTCTGGTTGCATCGTCCACACTGTCGCATTCTGGTAGCGACAATGTAGGTGTCGCCTTCTGCTCCAGAACGTGTCAGGCTTCCAGCCGCTTTCTGGTTGTGACAGCCCGTGCGTCGCGTTCTCTGTGATAGAGACAGGGTGCATGTCGTCTTCTCAATCAGAGAGCCGACTGTTTCCGTTCGGAGTTGTGCTTCCACCGAGTTTGTGTTACTCTGTTCCTGTGGCACCTGTGTTGTTCCTAACACAGTACTACATTAGTTGGTTCGCCCAGTGCTCGGCACTCATGGGCTTGTCCGTTGTGTGGGTTGTTACCGTTTCCCGGGACCCCCGTCCTCGTGAGCCCATTGAGGAAGTTCTCTAGACTACGAGTGTGCTCGAGTTAGTGACTCTGGAGCTGAGGGGAAAACAGTGGGTGGACAGCGACGTCGAGTGTTTGTAGAGCTCTCGTGATTGGTCTGGGACACCAAAGTGGTTCGAGCTTGTTCTTCAAGCGCAGGTTAGTCAGTCATTTCCTTGTTGCCTCACTCTACGTGGTTCCGGAACTACATAGAGGTGGCAGGCACGAGACCGTAGTTCAGTGCAGACTATGACAGTTGTGGTGGTTCTTTGTGTTCTGTTGCCTCACTCCGACGGGAGGACGGCAAGTCCAAATGTACGATCAAGGGTAAGACGCATGTGGCGCTCCTAACCGGTTGATTAGTAGTAGTTGTATCTGTGGCTGGTGTTCTTGTCCAGGCAGGTTACTCCTGTCTACGTGTACAGCAAGTGGTAGTCACAATTAGGGTTTGGCATGGCGAATCGGATCGGCCGATTTGGCCGAATCGGATCAGATTAGAGGAGATCCGATCCTGATTCAGTTGATCCGATCCGATTCGCATGGGTACGTACATACATACCATTTCTTCTTCATACTTATTTACATGTAATATCTTAAGTAAATGAAACTAACATTTACTTAAATGATATTCAAGTAAATAAGGAAGTACCCCCCCCCCCATTTGTGTAACACCCCGAATATTTTTATTTGTTGAAAAACATGAATAATAAAGATATTGGACTTAAGCAATAGTCTTAATTATAATAATTGATTTTAGGAATGATTAGTATTAACTAACGTTACCCCAGTGTCGTACTCGGACGTGTGCACTCCCACAAGGCGACACTGAAAAACTATAACGAAAATGAAATCCGAGAGCATCATAATTTCCAAAAAAATGTGGAGATATCAGAAATATAATTATTCGAATTTTTCGACGTACGGATTTCGAGATTAAGTCGACGCGACCATTTTTTGAGTGATTTTTTCACCTACTGTAAAATAAATTCCAAAAATTAAAACTAAAATCACCATAATTTGTAAAACCATCACATTAGCCTATGGTTGAAATTTTAGGACAAACGGACATCGTTTGAATATATTTACATAAAGATTATTGGGTCAGTTGAATTATGGCTTAATTACGGGATGGATTTTTGGGAATTTCCAGTGGGGTACGTGTAAGGCTCTTAAAGAGCCATTACATCAGGGATAGGCCATCATTAAGGGTACCTGCGTGTAACCAAGCTGAAAACTGCATGTGATACGTGTAAAGTAAGAATCAAAGGATTCTTACCATGACACATGGGCAACCAACGTGCCCTCTGCATGTGAGGGTGATGAGGGCTATAAACCTCTCCTCACCCTTCGTTCGCACCCCTTGTTCTTGCCCTGTTCTTGTCTTTCTTGCTCCTTGCTGCTGGACGTGCTGTTGGAGGAGCTACTGGAGTTGCTGTTGAGAGTTGTTGCCGTTGCACCTGCAATTACTTCCCTTTCTGTTCATGTTGCTACTGTAAATGCTACGCTTAAGATGAACATTGCTGACACATCATCCACGCTGAAGAGGGAAAACACTTCTCTTGCTGGGTGTAGGATCTTCGTCAGGAATACCTGCAACTTTACCCTTCAGTAAGGTAGGATTCTTCTCTATTCTCTTCTCAATCCTTGTATCTTGCCTTTGCTAAATGTTCATGTCCACATATATACTTGTTTTCTAACCTTGGAAACCATCTTAAGAGTTATGAGTTCATCTCTTCCGAACATGTCTTGTTCTGTGAATTGGGGAAATTCCTTTTGTTGAACTTAAGTAGGTATTAGTAGAATTCATTCTTGTGACCATCAACTTGTAAATCTCCTTCTTTTCTAAGCCTTGGAATTAAAGCATCGATCTTGATCCCAAGGCATGGAATTCAGTATGCTTGTTTGATTACCTTGTTACCATGAGTTTTATGTATTGATAGGATCCCTTCTTAATGATCCTCTTTCTTCTTGTTCTTATAATTCCTTCATGTTAAGAATCCATGTATAAGTGTAGGGTTCATCTCCCTCTAATTCTGTTCTATCTTTCGTTCATGACAAGGAGGTCTTGATAAAGGAACAAGTTATATACCAGTAACTCCCTGTTCCTACCTCAATGTGATAAACACTTCATATTAGAAAGGATAAGATCCTTGTCCACTGGGAGATCAAGATCTTTCTTCCACTTTTGATACTTGTTCATGTTATGGAGTTGTGTAGAAGTCTTAACATCTTTAGAAACATGTAGGGACTTTCTATTAGTTTATATACTTCCAGTCTTGATTTAGAACTATGAAAAACAATGTAATTTAGTGTTCATATTGTAGGATTTTCCAATAAACCATTGCTATCAAGTTCATACTTCCAATACTACACTACATTAGCTTATAGCCGGCCAAGTTCGAATTATCAATCTCTTGTTTCATCCGATTGTTTAGCTTAAAACTATTGTGAGAACTTCAATTAGACTCTTCCATTTGATATTAAACATGTCTTGGGTTATAGTTTTATAATTAGGCCTTTAGAACAGATTTACAAAGCACTTCTAGAAGTTCTGCAGCTACCTGTCGACAGCCGACCCAAAGCTGTCGACAGGCGCATGCTATCCAGAACCCAGATAACTGGGACTGTGTGTAGCTGTCGACAGGCCCCTGGTTGCTGTCGATAGATACACACAGTCCAGCAAACCTGAGTTCTATCTGTAGCCATCTGTCGACCGCCCCTTCTCACCTGTCGACAGCTATGACCCTGATTCAGATTTCAGCACTTTTTCATGTGCGAATCCTTGCTTAAACTTCACCCTATTTGCCTACCAAGTTACCCCCTTAATTTCCTTAGTGTCTACTGTCATTTTATTGTAAATATTACTCTGTTGGTGTACCTTACTCACCCTTGAGTTATCCTTGAAGTTGTCAACTTCGAATGGTACTCCGTTGAGTCCATTCTCCTGTATTCGGTAACTCAGTTCATATTACTTGATATCTTGAGAGTTTAAAGGCTTGCATATCTTGTGAGACGTGATAAATTGATGATGATGACATTTATTGGGTCCTTGGACCCCACATGATTATTATGCCTGGCAAATAAGAGTTGGTTCAGTCCTGAGGGGAGCGCCCGAATTCATCAGTGGGGCGCGCGGGGGTGATAAGGACATCGTGGATGTTGGCATACATCAATTCGTGTTTGATTAGTCATCATATCATAATTGTGTGTGTGAAAATGTGTCTGATTGTCAGTGGCCGCACGGGGGCAAATTTGTCAGTGGTCGTGCGGGGGCATTGAGGACACCCAGATGTTTGGCATTACATCAATACATGTTTGATTATAGTCATCATGATACCTGTCCTATGAGAATATATCTATGAACCAGATTTATGAGATTTACTGTGAATCCCTGAGCACATTTTGTAATTCAGTACCATTGTTCCAATTTCATTATCCTGATAAGATACTTGTTTGTTCATCTTTGATATCAGTTAAGTCTTTTCTTGTGTCCACATGAACTAGAACTTGAGTTTCAATGTGAATCCTGAGCATACCCTGTGTATCAATTCTACTATTTCACATTCACTGTCATGTTCAGATGCCTATTGGTCCATCTATGATATCACTTAAGCCTTTTCCTTGATCATCATATAGTTAATCCTTTGATTTGAGAATTTGAATCCTACTGGGCTAGTTAGCTCACCAAATCCTATTTTTCAGGTATCTACCATTCTTGAAGGAGGGAACTTCGGGATATGTGTGTGGAGAGACCAACCATGACGACATTTTACTTATGAGATTGTAAATTTGAAATCTTGTAATCATTCATAGAATGACAATTATCAAATTTTTATTTAGTAGAGCTTCTGAGCAATTTGCTGCTCAAATAGTGTAAATTTTTACTCTTGATTTCTCGTTCACTCATGTTTCGGCATTTATAGATATTTAATGTCGTGACGTGACAATTTGAATCTAATAAAAATATCAAAAAAATCATATCTTTTACCAAAAAAAGTCAACTCTCCATCGAAGAAGAAAATCACGATTTCGGTGATTTTAGCGAAATGCTAACTTTCTAATCTCTCATAATTTAACTTATCTAAAAATTGATAATTCAAATAACCACATAGAACACTAAAAATCCAAAGTCCGATAAAAAAAGTCAAACATGCATGTGACTTCTCTAAGAGAGCCACTCTCCTACTGACAACACTTAGTCTGCTACCTCTCAAGATTGGTCAAACCTAAACTATCATCACCCAAACTCATGAGAATTCACTAGAAGTGAATTAGTGTTTCATTTGGTTTATTTGAATTATCAAATTTTTAAATAGGCTAAATTATGAGAGGTTAGAAAGTTAGTATTTTGCTAAAATCATTGAAATCGTGATTTTCTTCTTCGATGGGGGAGTTGACTTTTTATTGGTAAGAGATATGATTTTTTTTTATATTTTTTATTAGATTCAAATAGGGGGTACTTCCTTATTTACATGTAATATCTTAAGTAAATGTTAGTATAAATACTAACATTTACTTAAATGATATTCAGGTAAATAAGTATAAAGAAGAAACCATATTTCGCATGGATAATATACACATATCTATATATATATAATAATCTTATGTGAATCGGACCGATTCGCTCTGATTCCATGCGAATCGGATCAAATCAAGGCGAACCCAATTCGATCCGAATCGAGGCTCCAACAAACCATGGTCACAATGAGTTGTTTACACGAGGTTTCCGGTCGTGTAGTGTTTTCCCGACCGATAGTAGTGTAGTAGCTCCCTCACTTTCTTTAGTAGAGTAGATAGTCATTTTATTGTTAATCTTTTAATTATATGTATCTATTCCGCCTGTTAGAATCAGTGGGTGATTGGTAGTCCCTACTAGGCTTCTTCGTAAGGCTCACTCCCTTCCTTTCCAGGTGAAACTTCAAACCAGCAGGTTGCGCGGCGGACGGAGGAGACGGGGCCGCAGTAGCCGGCATTGTCCTTAGCAGTGTCCCCTTTGTGCTTTGGTACTCCACCCTCAGGGTATGCCCTTAAGAGTTGTGTTTTTCCCTTCTACTTGTATTATTTGTGTTTAGGACTCGTACTGGACTTGTACTCGTACTTGTGTTCACTATCGTTTATTCGTACATTTCTAGTGTTGTAGTTGTTGTTTACCTCCTTTATATATATCTTGTTAGATTGATCATTCAACTCTTCCGGATCCTCAGATCCGTGGGTGGCGGCGAGGAAATCGGGTCCTCGGTGGGGAACCGAGGGGCAGGTTTTTTGGGTCGTTAAAATCCAGCACCCAGATCAGCCGTACATCCAAATCCAGTTCAGATAGGATCTGCCACACCAAGTTAAGTGAGCTACTCAGCTTAAATGACAACAAAGTAGTTTCATAATTTAAAAGGTGGTTTTGTTAAATGAACAAAATATATTTATAACTACAGGAGAATTTACACAAGTATAAATTAATTAAGGGCACTTTTATAAGTTTCCATTCACAGAAGAAAGAAACATACGTACATAGATTTACAACAATGCCTAATGGTGGCAAGGATGGCAGTTGCGTGTTCGGACTCTGTTTCATCCGGGTCCGAAACCGAAGCGGTTTCGGTTTCAGTCTCAGATCTGACCATTAAAAGGTTCCGGTTTTGGAACCGGTTTCGCCTGAAACACATTAAAATATTATTTCTTTAAGTTTCGGACCTGCTACAATGAGCAGGCCCGCTTTCGGATCGTCCAGGTCCGAAACCGATACATTTCAGCCGAAATGTATCGGCCGAAACTGCCAACCATGAATGGTGGTAAGTAGGGATAAAGTGATAAACCACAAAATAGTGCAGTGGCATAAAGGACGTTCTCTTCCCATGTTTCATGAAAATTTACATATTTAAGATGGTGAAATTTTCATCTCATTTAAATCTCAGACCATTTTGTTTCATCGTCACTATCATAAAATTATTTGTTTTACAAACTAGAATTAAGCCATAACAACAATGCATCAGACATCACTCACTTTTACAGTTCAAATTTAAGTAACTCTTTTTATTTTTTATAGAATAAGTGTATATTGATTTTTCATTAATTAGGCTTGCCTCAAGCCAAAATATTGATGGTTGATAAGTGTCTGACGGATGACTACATATGCCCTAGTAGTGAGGAACTGCAATATTTGAAGAATGAGTTTATGAATAAACTTCCGATAAAATGGAAAATTGCAATGGAAAATTCCTATAAAGGGCAAAATGATGTCTTCCTAGAGTGCATAGATACAAATACCATTTTGTTGCATTATCGCTATCATAAAATTATGTATTTTACAAACTAGAATTAAACCATAACAACAATGCATCAGATATCACTCACTTTTATAGTTCAAATTCAAGTAACTCTTTTTCTTTTTAATAGAATAAGTACATACTGGTTTTTCATGAATTCAGCTTGCATCAAGCCAAAAGACCGTTGGTTAATAAGTGTCTGACGGATGCCTACATATGCCCTATTTGTAGGAAACTGCAATATTTGAAGAATGAGTTTATGAATAAACTTTTAATGCAATGGAAAATTCCTATAAACGGCAAAATGATGTCTTCCTAGAGTGCATAGATGCAATACCTTGTCCATGGAGAAAGTATAATGCTCCCACAGATGTGTACAAAGCCAAGCCCCTCCCATTGGCCACAATGCCCATAAAGGATTACCAAAATCAGCTGAGGTCTTTCCCCATAAGTCTGAGATTTGGTGTGCCACCCAACCACTGCACTCATAGTTCACCTGTATGGTATACACTCGAAGAGCAGTCAAGAATTCAGCTTTTTTAATTAGATAAAGCAATAGAGTTTAAACAAATTAGATCCACGTTTGCAGCAATTTCTATCAGTACAGTTTTTTATGCTTCCATAATATGGACATTCAGGAATAGATAACTCATTGATGTGAACAGGGAGAAGGGAAAGAATACTCCAATCGACGGATTCCACATGGTTAATATGCTCCAAAATACCAAGATCAGTAACCTGATGCCACTAGTGATTATGGTTACCACATTGTTCTTGTACTGACTATTACTAACGGACACTATACATATTGTAATGAATTACAAAGTTGACTAGCATAGTAGATACATTTTGACTTTTTTCAACAAAAACTTCGTGCAATTTTGTATTTTTCATAGGATTCATGATAGACAGAACTTTTTTAAATTCATTACCACTTTCCTTTTTCCTTCTTTTGGTTGTCAATATGTTTGAAGTACAGATCAGCTCATTAATGCAACGTCCCCCATAAAGTTTGCTTGCAGAAGACTAATGTGATGATTAAACAAGTCAGAAATACATCCAATGATATGGTAATCTGCACAAAGAATCACAGTCTTACCTTCGCTGTTTTACTCCCACTGATTGACAGAGAAGAGATATAATCAAACAGAGGCTCCTGGCATTCACTGAGATTACAAGAAAGTGACGGCCAGTAATTCATCTGAAGGTTGATGTTTAAGTGCTGAGCAGCACTGAAAAGTTCAGAAACAACAATCAGATTCTAAAGATGGGAATTAATTGATAGCAGGCCAGACTTAGAAGGGGGGGGGGGAAATCTGGTATTGCATATGGTGAATTGTCTGAAGAAACACTAGAAAAAGGTAAGATATCATCCAAACATGTAAATTTATGACAAATCCACAAGAATCTGGATGCAAGGAAACATTAAGAATATATTTCTATACAATTGAAAGGAGAAAAGAAATTGAAAAGTAGATACTGATACTCATGAAGAGAATAAAACAACAGTTTATGGAAGTCAAAGGAAGTATCAAGCAGTTGAATGATGGAAATGAACGGGTAGCTCTTCCATGAAAACAAAATATAGTTTTTCAGAAATATGGACCTAGGAATCAACAAGTTGGAATTTGCAACCAGACCAGTCTTAGGTGGTTCCAACTGCAGACCCAGTTTTGGGCAGAAACCCAGTTATTGCCACTTCCTCTGCAACCTGGGCTAATTTCTGTAGTTCCAATCCAGTTCAACTGGCTCTGTCCTAGTTCCTTGGTTGGGACGATCAGAAATGGTACACAAGACATCAGATAACTATTATATCAATCACTCCAAATTCCAATTTAAGATAAATGGCCACGTTTCTCCAAGGGTAAAGTAGAGTGGTTTGCCAGTATCACTGAAGTGCAACATACTGGATCAAGCCTGATAACGTGCAATACATTGATATGGTCCAATTTGGTCCAACACAGCCGATTTATCGCAATCACAGTGTCTTCTACAAGAAATTGATACAGCTCAATTGATCTACATCATAAATCTCATGATACAGTACAATATGTCCAACATGGTGCGATTCAATACAAATTGGTGAAAATAACAGTGAATATGAATGTAATAAATCCCTTCTTGGGACAAGCATATATTTCAGTACAGTGGTGTCATTCCTGATTACCATCAAGTACATGTAAAGATCAAAGCCAAAATATCAAATACATGCAGAATATCAACATGACAGCAAGATAAGAACAGACAGTATTGGTTGCATGAGTTAAAAAAAATGAATGAAAGATTCATACTGTTATGTGTGAATTCTTTTTCCTTCAGTCAAAATGTGATTCCAACTAGCTATAACTGGTTCACACTTCACACAACACTAAATTGGTATCATTATAATTTCCATGACCTACACACGATGTCCCATGCAACAAAAGCTGTCGTTCATGTTTTTAACAACCTCGCAGTCTCAGATCTATTCTTCTAGAAATTTTCACAATCTTGATAAGTTACAGTAAGCATATACTTATTCTAAGAATACACCATCTTTGGAGTCTCTATTTATAACGATTCATGTCCTAGAGTTCTCTTCTCGAGAGAGTCGAGCAATTGGACGTTACAATTGGGACAGATGTATGTCATGAATTGAGTCATTTATAAAGGAGCTGTAATTGAAAAAATACAACATATCAGGTAGCTCGTTATTTTGCCAAACTTACTTGAGTGTTACAAGTTTAAAAGTTTTGGTACAGTTTGATGCATGGACCAAGTCAACCAGATCAACAGAACCACAAAAGATTGAAAAAAATAAAATAAATGTAGTGGCAGAAATAATTCTTATGGGTAGTCACACATCTGTGTGGTGTTAGCCATGTTGCCTGCAGTTTTTTTCAGGTGTCTGAAGAGTAGAGCATGAAGATCTTGAGTTATTTTCCATGTTTTTATAAATATAAATAAATAACTGCTGATAGAATCTGGTGTAGCGTTTTCAACACAATTCTATGTTGGTCCATACACATTAACCTCTATTTAGATTAGATTTACTGACATCAAAAGTTTTAGATAAGGACATAACAAGGCATACACATTACATGAAGGAGAGACAAAGAACTGTTGTCAAATTACTTTATGAGCAGATCAGTTGTTATTCTTAGTCATAGTCCATAATATGCTGTGTGAAAGATGCAAATGCATTCCAAAACATCCAAGTAAAACCTAACTACAATAACAATTAAAAATATTAACATATAATTTGAAGATCATACTCCCATGGCGGTTCAAGATCTTTGCTCCATATTCCCTGCAAGTTTGCTACCTGAGTTCCAGGCCTTGAACAAGAGATAAGTAAATAACGACCATATTGAAACAACAGTTCGACCAAAGTGGGGTCCTCATCCAATCTGAAGGATTTTACTCTCTCTGCGGTAGATATCAGAGCATCATTACCAAGTTCGTTTAGAGAATCTGTGGCATGTGAAGTCACATTATCCACTGCAGAAAGATGAAAACCGGAATCCAGAATGCTATAGACAGGTTTTTCTGAAGAAAATACTGGTTCATTTCTTCTGGTTTTGCTTGTGGAACTTTTTGACAGTCGCAATGTGACTCGATGAAAGAGTTCTTGATAATCATTTAAGTGATAAGCATACAACTGAGAATAAGATAATTTCTTTGCAGCATTTAGAGTGCTAATTGACGAAGTAGCAGGATCCTTCTTAGAATCTGAAGGATCAGTAAACGGTCCATCAAATGAAGACGAAGCCACCAGAAGCAAGACGGCCCAGTTTGAGCCTTCAACTCTCAACTTTCTGCCATCTTCAACTTGAACGAGACCAGCATCGTCACTGATCTGTAAATCAAGTATTGCATAGAACATAATGCCTCTAGGATTTCCAGAAGTAACTCCCCTTGGTGATATTCTTTTCCCAGGACAACTGCCTTCTAAGACAATCTGATTTACACTATTTACACTTGAATGATGATGTAGTTTGCTGTCTAAAGACACTGTAAATGATACAGATGCCGGTTTGCTTGCAGAAATCTTAGTCACAATCACTTTATGTGGATTTGAGGAGAAGTGTTCCCTTGTGAATTCTACATCTCCAACAGTATATTTTACCTTGACCATTGCTGTATCTATATCAAGTTCTCTTTCATAAGCTGTATGTGCGCCATGGGACTCATCAAATTCCAACTTGATGTCCCCTAGAGGTTGATAAACCTTCATAAAGAAAGAACATTAGAAGAATACAACTATGAAACTTTATCAATGTCACCATAAATTCTCTTTTATATTTTCTAGTTCCTTATCTAATTACAGCATATAGTCAAATTTGAAAAAGGATATTCTGTTCAAATACACTAAATAAATTATAAGATGTATGATGAATTATTATATCATTGCCACCCTGACTTCATTTTGGTTCATTTTTGCTGATACTAACATCTTGAATGCTTATGCCTCAGATTTTTATTTGAGAACTGTGACAAGATGCCAAGCACGCCACCAGCAAGATTACCAGAGTTTGAGCCCTATAAATAAAACAAATGCCCATAGAAAATTACTATGGCAATCCATCTCTCTATCACATCTGCAAGAAGTAATATACTATTAGGCCATGGAATAGAAAAACTATGATTACCTTCCAAGAATCCTTTTTTATATGCTCCTGGAACATTCAACTCTTATGCTCATTGCAGTACTCAATTTACTTTTTCATTTTTGGACAGCCCAATGACTCACAAATGCCATAGAACCCAACATACCCAAAATTTGTCTAGCAGATACTGTATATCCCTATATCAAACCTTCCTTTTATATATGTTTTATAAAAGCCTGCATAGACTTTGAGGTTTGCCACGTCATAGAACAATTTAAATACACAGCCTACAAAGTTGTTTTCCTATTTGCTAAACAGTCCTCATGCAACCTTTGATAAGGGCATCTTGTATGCAAAGCTTGCCCAAGAACTTGCTACCACCAGTTTTAGGTTTGATTATAGCCTATAACAGAAGTTGATTGAAAACATTTTGCTCCTTTCTTGATTTAGACTGGTAATAGACATGGTAGCCGGTTGAGAATTTTTTTGTCCCCTTTCTTATTCAGAGAAAGGCTATAGATAGGAAAGGATTATTCAAAAGTCTGATCCTTTTCCAAACAGATTTAAAGAAAAATGAGATAGAGAACATCTGGTAGCCACAGGAACAGTATTTCAAGTTATTGGAAACTGAAACAGAAGTACTAATTCCATGATGAAATTTCCACGCAAGTAGGTCTTCACCACCAATATATGTTTCCGGAAGCTACTGGCAATTGTTTCAATTTGTGGTATTGAAAACAGAAACTGGCTCCACAATCAGAATCAGAAATAGAAATATATATTTTTTCCGTCTTGTATCAAAATGGAAAATTGTAAGATCCTGCTACAACTATGACATGTTTGCATCCTTAGTTCAGCCAAAAAAAAGACAGTTTTACAAGGGAAAGAAACTATGAAATTGATTAATGTGTCAAAGGTCAACACTTTAAGAACTTGAAAACCTATGGCAAACAAGAGAAAGGTTTTACAAATCAGACATTTCATTTTTACCCAAACTTTCCAAATATCAGACCAAATGGATAGATTAATTGCGCTCAAATAATTACCAAAGTCTGCAACAGCTGATTCTTGGCCAATTGTGCATGCAGACATCAACAATGATGACATATGATTTGTCATCAAATGACAGCTTTGAAACCAAAATAGTGTTCTAGAGTTCTTTCACGGACACCTAAATCATTCTATTGTGAATCTCTTTTGTGCATTGTGAAGATTTTAGTGTACCCCCCACTAATACAATGGTCATCAAACTTTAGAGAATGTCACCTGAAACAGCATTCTTGTTCCAACCTAATTGGAAAAGGGATTAGGAGGTTGGATATACGGTATAACTTATTTTACATGATTATTTTAGGGCGTAATTTGCACATTACCCACCTTCAAAAGGTGAAATTTCTACCCTATACAAGCCACATAGACAGATAATGCCTAGCAACAGAGGAAAGGAAAAGAAATGGAGACCATAACATTTCCTCATCCAAAATATTGGGGGGATATCTTTGTGTATTTTTTTTTTTAATGAATAACTAAGTATGCTATTGATACATTGATAGTGTGAATTCCTCTCAGAGGCATGATATTCACTATAAATCAACTTCACTACATCACAGGTCCTTACATTGGCAGCATGACAGCACCAACAAAATTTAGTCAACATTGGCAAACAATATGCAAATTTATTAACAGTTGATGCCTGAGGCCCACTGTTCAAAGATTCAGTGCATCAGCTAATGTTCCTTGATTTCTTCAATGCCTAGAGTGGGTGATATAAGGCATCATTTACTCAAAAATGAAACCCACATTATGATGCTACCTGAAGACATTGAGAATGCATACCTCAGAAGGATTCCCTGATAAGTCAAATGCTGCAGAAGTGGCTTCTGCATAATTTCCATCATCAACAAGCCTTCTCACCTTTGAAAGGACATTTGGTGCCTTTGGATCTATATAATCACCAGGTTTTCCAGTCCACAGTGTATCGTCTGCATTGATTTGTGTGACATCCCATATTTTTTTATCAGGAAAGAAGAAACTTAGGAAGAAAAAACATGAACAACATAAAATCAGAATGAAAATTGGTTTAAAGGGAACAACTAGTTAACTATGAGAATTTTGTTTCAAAGATACATTAAGAACAATACAAAGTAAGGGAAAACATGAGTAAAAGAATGCCACGTTTACTTAAAGCATGACAATGAAAGACAATGCTAGGAGCTGAGCTTATCAATTACTGGATGTTAATCAAGAATATATGGAGATATGATATGATGGTAATGATGCTTAAGAGTCCTTTCCAATCAGATTTATTGTTCAAATTTCTACTTCCTAAGAAGTCTGACTAAATTATTTCAAAAATTTTCAATTAAACTTTTTAGCCCCTTTCCATTACTCTATACTACTAGCATCATTGATTTAGTGAGAGAAGAGGAATACTTGTTAAACAACAAACAAATTCAAAATTTTCAGCCCCTCAACTGCAGTGCCATACCTCCACGGGTTACTCGTATCAAGATCATTCCTAAATGCATACTCTACAATTATCAAGAGATTTGTTGTCAAATTATTATTGTCAAATTAATTGTCCTTCCATGCGTGTCTGATCATTCCAATCGTTCTGAATTTGTTGTGTTTCCAGCCATGAGATGACAGCATTTAATTGAACAAGAACAATGAACGGAAGCAAATGCTGAGCTAGACTCGGTTATCTCTGATTCAACAGAGTATAAGTTGCCCATTCAGTCAACCAGAATATGTTAACTTGGTTGATTGACACTTTTTACCCACATTTACTCCAGTGGCCCATACCCAACTCTTGCTCCTCTCGGTTCAGTATAGGTTCATATGTTAGTACCTGATCAAAGAAATAAAACCTTGACCACTAATCTACGGTTCAATCCATGAACAGATAGCAAGCCTTTGCTCAACTGCATGACATTTCAGCAGGCAGCAACCGCAGTGTTTCTCTCTATTGAAAGCACTCATTCAGGATCTGCTAGGAACTGTTCCTAACAAATCTTGGTTGAGTATTTAGAATTGTAGCAGTTTCTTAAAGCTCCATATGTTTCCTCTCCGATGCATTATTTTTCTCCCGATAAAGAGCTGCAATATTTTTAGTGTGTTATGAACCACACCATGCAGCACTATACTCTGGTTATTTAGAACACTCTACTGCTGTCACATACAACTAGGAACTGATTACAGTGATGTTTACTTTGAACTTCACCCTTCTAAATATCAGAAGCAAATTAAAAACATACTTAGGTCCCCATTTGATTTCCTGCTGACTCGATCAACCTTTAGGAAGTTCGACACAAAAGCATTCGAACATGCGATAGCGTCGCCATTAGTTCTCATCTTGAATGCATCATAAAGATCAGGAGTCTCTTAATTGTCGATCTTGACGTTTCCGCCAAAGTGCATTTTAACGAACCTGAGGGTCAGATGTGGTCTCATCAACCTCATGCGAAACACTTTCCTTACTCCAAAGGCGTATGGTAGAATCCCATGTAGAATATATCTATCCACTTCCCCGCCGAAAGAACAGGGGTCACTCCCCGCCGAAGCCTTGACAGACGGGACGCCGGAATTGTGGCGTGCGATGACAGAAACCAGCGGGAAAGAAGCAGGTTAATCTTCTTTGTTCCGATGGAGGCACCAATATTAGCCGAACTACATGATCGCCACGTGCTCGTGACAAGAACTTCTTCCCGCTGTTCACGAATCCAGCGCATCTCTACGCATACCCGTTCCTCCGAGGGGACAGTGGACGATAAGGGTGGAGAGTAGCCCAAGGCGGGGAAAACCGAGGGAAGAAACAGAAACAGATGCTTACGGTTGAGCTGCAGGGTCTCGGTGGGCACGTCGCCCCACACCATCGCCCCCAGGCTGCCGTTCCCGATGGGAGCGGCGTCGGTCCAGTGCGCAGCGGGCGCCGTGAAGACAATCTTGAGAGGCCGCTGCTCCTCTGCGGCGGCAGACCACGCCCCCTCCTCCCCACCGGACGACGCCATCATCTCCGCCTCCGTGGGCCGCCGGACGAGCACCCAGTCATCCCCCTCCCCTTCAAACATGACGGATCACAGGCACCCACTCACAGAGAGCTTGTGGTTGAAGAACACAGGCAGAAGCTGAGGAGTAGAAGCCTAGGAGGAGGATAGGAAGAAACCAGAGCAGCGATGGAGATGATGAGGGGGGCGCCACGGACACAGAGAGGGGAGTGGGTGAGCAGCACTGCATCAGGAGCAGAGCCCCGAGAGGCTGGACTGGGCAGTGCTTCCGCAGCGCAGCAGCAGCAGCAGCTGCTGCTATCACCACTTCGTATCCGGTGGAACCAACGCCGCAACAGCCTTCCGCAGGCACATCTGACACCTCCGCGTCGCACTCGATGCTGTGCGTCAACTAGCGGTTGTTGGGGCGTGGGGTGAAGACAGCGACCTTTGTCATATCCGCATCACTGGCTTCCGATCTCTCTCCTCCTTTCCCACCGTCTTCGTCACTCATTCCTTCCTTCCTTGAAACCTCCATAAATGTTTCCACGGCACTAAATGGACTCAAGATCCGATATTAGAAATTTAAGAAAATAAAAAGGGTTACAGGTGAGGTTCGAAACTTCGAATAAGAAATCATTATCCGAAACAAGATTATTTTTCAAAGTTAGATATCTAAGAACAGTTCAAAAAAAAAGTTAGATATCTAAGAAAATGAATGGTTATGGCAAACTTTTGGTTCTTTGGGGGGGGGGGATGTTTATCTTAGATAATTATCTTATCTTCAAACTTTTATTTGGGATTTTTATTAAAATAATTCTATTTTAAAAATATTTACCTAAATATACTGATTATAAAATATTTATAAAATTTTACCTCTTTCTAACATATTTGCAAAACTCCGTTTGCATAGCTTATATAAATATACTATAACTTACATAAATTTGCATAAACAATCAAACTTATGTAAGTTACTGAATTATAGTAAAGTTGTGTAAGTTGTAGTATATTTGTGAAAAGTGCAAACTATACAAATTTATGTAAACTGCAGTGTATTGTGTAATTTATAATAAATTTACATAAGATGTAGTATATTTTTGTAAGCACCGTAAAGTTACTTAAGTTACAGTAAATTTATGTAAAATAATTAGATATAATTTTGTAAATATATTAGAACTAGACATACTTTTAGAATCAAGCATATTTAGATAAATATTTATTAAAAGAAGGTTATTCAAAAAAAAATCCCTTCTTTTTTTTCTAGAAAAAGAATAACCCCTATCTTATTCTTTTTATAGATCTCCATGGCTCAGATTTAACATTACCCAAGAGTTATATATTTCTCAACGACCTCTAATCATAAAGAATTTATTCTCAAAATACTTTTAAGGGAAAATTAACTAGAAGTCTCTGACTATAATATGGAGGTCTTTACTGTAACATGATTTAACATATACTGTAACAGACAATAACACTTACTGTAATGAGTTACAATTCTATCGGGACTAGAAAATAAGTCAAATATTTATTAGTGATTTCTAATTAATTTGCCCTACTTTTAATAAACACCCCCAAAAAAATTCTGTAACTTTTGATCTCCATATAAAAGCTGTCATTCCCCCGTGGAGTTTTTCTTTTTAAAAAAAAAAAACTTTTTAGCATAAAAGTTTACGTTAAATATTCACAAAATGTGTACACGTGTTGTCTATCCAGGAGATTCCAAGGCTCCAAGCAGAAGCCTTTCCACCGACAGTGAAAGATAATTGCCAGTTAGGGGTTTTTTTAATATTTGGGATTCCCTCGGTTAGATAGCATCATAGCATGTTTGTCTCTGAATCGGATCCTCTGGGTATCCCGAGGCCGACATGTTCACCTAACGAGACGACTTTGCCTCTCCACTCTCCAGGCGGGAGAAATCCTGCTTTATTCCCCGGGTTTCGGACCGTCTGATATCCGTTTTCCGCCGTTGAAACCGGGATCTGAATCCGATTTCCAAAGGATGACGATCCGTTAGGCTGGTTAAACAGTAATAGTTTTTTAGTAAGACATTAAACAGTAATATATGATGTACATCTAAACAAATTTGATAAAATTTTCAGAATAAGTTATCTCGTACACAATCTAATACGCAAAAAGGGATAGCGAGATCACGGCTCTTTCATGATTGGTAGGGCTGTAAAGTGTAATATAATTTTTCTATTTTCGATCCGATTAGTTAATCAGATTATCCATATTCGATTCGTTTAAAATTATAATAAGGAGTGAATATTTTAATCGAATAACGTTCGAATACAGATATTATCCGTTTCGGAATCATAAGTTATAATAAAATTATTAAACGATCTAAAAAATTTATAAAAATATTTAAAAAATCTAAAAAATTAAAAAAATTACAAATAATATCTAAATTGAACATTAACATTCATACAAACAAAATATAATGAAAATTCAACATGATACTTGATTTCAACTAATCTCATCGTCCTCTAGGAGGACATCCCCGACAACCCCATTCTGGCTTCAACCGCTTCCATCAAACCTGGTTCTCTGCACAGCCACACCTCACCACACAGGACATGAGGCTGAAGGTTGTGTGCACCGGGGCACTCCTCCTCCGCCACGCCGTCTCTGACGGGGACGTCGACGCCGTCAAGCACATCCTCTAGAGGCAGAAGTCCTTGGTCTTTAGTGAAGAGGGAAGCTCGATGGAGGAGAAGAGGTGTGAGAAATGGCGACGAGAGCAAGGTGGGATGGGAGTTAAAAAGGTGAGTGGGTGCAAAAAATGGGTGGTAGTGGGTGTTGGCGTTTCACCATCGCCATAGGGCGAACATACTGACGACGTGCATAGCACGCGGGCTTGATGCCTGGGAGCGGGGCAAAGGCGATGCCGGTGGGGGAGCGGGGCGGCGCTGGGGTGAGGGAGTCAGGGAGGCGAGGGCGACAAGATCCGCAACAACGTGGTTTGTGGCAAGAGCGACGTCGCGACGGCGTGGGGCGACGCCGATGGGATGACTCGGCGAGCAGCAAGGGGCGAGGGGTGGGGCGGTGCTGGCGGGAGGGCGGGGCGGTCGGCAGGGGCAAGGGGCGGGGCGACGCCGGTGTCAGGGTGGGGAGGCCTGCTAGGGTGAGGGGTCGAGCTGCCGAGGGGTGAAAGGGCGATCGGGTTTTGGATTTGGAGAAGGGGAGATAGGGTTTTTATTTTAGGGATATTATTCATATATTATATATAAATCATTAGATCTGGGAACAAATGGTTAGAATTAATCTAGTTTCAGATCGGATCTTAAACAGAGCGGATCTTCTATTTTTGCATCTGCTCCGTTTATTATTCGGATAATATATGTATCTAAACTTTTAAATAAATACGGATATGTTTAATCGGATACGAATTCGAATTGGATCCAGATATTATCCGAATCCATTAACAGCCCTGCTAGTGACCGACTATCTAAACGACCAACTTGTCATCTTTAATTCCAATTTTTGAACAAAAAATTATTGAAACGAGAAAAGATAATTAAAGTGTTTAATCAAATTTAGATGATTGTACTAGTAAATTCTTATTCTCCTTAACTTGAATTATTCCCCGATCCGATATGATCTATTTTTTATTGAAAAACAACTCAAAAGTTTCAAAAAATTTTACTCATTCATTGACCGTTCAACACGCGGTCCAATTTTAAAGTCCCTATTTAATTTTCGGTCCATTGACTGGTCAACTTTAATTTTAAATCCATCAATAGTAAATTTCTCAATTTCCGATCTAAAATATATAACCACCGTTAGAATGGGGCGATTTGGGGCACAAAATGTCTCAAATGCCCTTCAAATTTGTTGAATAAATAGTCCTAATGATTAGGGGTGGCAATGGGTCGGGCCAGAACCGGGCCCGTGCTGGCCCGGGTCCAGCCCGGTCTCTAATCGTTCGGCCCAAGCCCGGGCCGGCCCGAGACGAGGCCTGATTTTTTTAAGCCCGGCCGCTCCACAACATAATTTTTAATCTAAATTTTTAGAATATTAGAATTATCGTCGTGTTACTTATTTTTTACCGAGCTCGGCCCAATCTTACTCCGGGCCGGACTGGGTCAGGCTCAAAATTAAAAAAATGTTAAATTATCCAACCCAAACCCGTGTAAAGCCGAGCCAGACCACTTGGCCTTCGGGCCAACCCGACTCAATTGACACCCCTACTAATGATATAGTTAAATTGTAATAAATGATCACATTCATTTCATATATAATTTAATACTATACTCATAAATAGAATAAAATAAAAAATGAAAACACAAATCATATACTAATTACATGTGCTAAAATAAAAATTACATTTATATAAACAAACCATATATTATCATGTATAATTATAATATATGTATGTGTAATATTAATCTAGTGATGTTTTAAGGGTTTTTCATTAAATTAATCATATTTTATTATTTAATTATTTAATTAATCACATTTTAAAAATATTTCCCAAAATAGTCACCAAGTTGCCACGTCGGCAACTTGGTGACCGGGAGGTGAGGATGGCAGAATAGTCTAGGAGTCGGCAATGCCAACGCCGGCTCCAAAGTCGGCATTGGCAATGCCGACTTTGGAGCCGGCGTTGGCATTGCCGACTCTAAAGTCGGCATTGCCAATGCCAATTTCACTATGTTAAAAAAAAAAAAAAAACCTCTCGCAAGCGCGCTCTGTGTTTTCACAGAGCCGCACCTGTGTTTTCACAGAGTGCGGCTCTGTGAAAACACAGGCAGCACTGAGCGTGCTGTCTGTATTTTTCAGACAACAATTTAATTTGAACAAAATTTTGAGTATTTTTGATATTTTTTTGATTAAATTTTATATTGAAATTTTATAAGAGTTTTATCATTATGTATATAGAGAGAATTCTCTTAACTCAACGTCTAGATTTTGGATTAGAATTCGAGTCTTTTAATATGATATCAAAGTAGATTTTTAATAACAAATTATACGGTTGTAATCATACCTCTATGTATTTAAAACATTATTTAATCTAAAAAAAACAGACAGCACCTCCCCTGTTCCACTTATATTTTCATGATTTGTACTTGTTCCTGTACGATAACATTTATATGTATATGTCAAGGATAATCACAAATAACATGCCAAAATATTTGTAGATGTTCAAGTCATATATACATCATGTCTAAATCACAAATATGAAGGCGTCTATAATGTTTGTGATGAGGAGGTTGTACCCCTGGACATGTACTTCTATAATGTCCTGGTTGGCCACAATGGCTACAATGGTTATGAGATGACCCTTCTTTATTCGTATCCCATATGTATATGAAGGCGTATGCTACGTGGACGACCACTTTGCCTGCGACCAAATGGAGGTTGCAATATAGCACCTCGATGTGGAGGCCAATGTCGACTGTCCAAAACAGGATGAAAAGCAAACACATCTGTCTGTCGATAGGCCTCCACAGAATAAAATGCAGCACAAAAGTTCAAGTGTGAAATATTTGCTGAAAATGATCTACAAGATGCCACTATGTGAACACAAGGAAGACCTGTCATGCAATAAACATTGCAGGAGCAACTACATTGTGGTCCGAAGTTAATAGTGTATTGATGTCCGTGTGAATTAGTGACTTGAAACTCATGTCTAGAAAATCTGATGACCTGACATCTTCTAGCCTCTCGCTCAGTGACACGAAGTTGGACTTCTACACTAGGAGCATATGATGATTCCCAATTCAAACCATCCTCACGTCGTTTAACAAAAAAATTGTTTAACATGTAGAAAGTTTTTTGCAATAAAGCCTGGATAGGCAAACCTCGTGTACCTTTCAACACATTATTAAAACTTTCTGAAATATTTGTTGTCATCATACCAAACCGCTTACCACCATCATATACCTTTGTCCATCTTTCATAACTGACATCTTTCAACCATTTCTTTGCTTCATGATTCATTTCTTCTATTTTCTGTATGAAATGTTGAAATTCAAAGATATATGTTCTAGTCGCTGCAGACCATAACAGACCTGTCAATGTCTTATCACGAAATATTTTTTAAAAATTATCAGCAAGATGTCATAAACAGCAACGATAGTAACCAATAGAAGGAGGAAATATCTCAGGTACTGCACGCTCCAAACCTCTATGTCAATCAGAAATGATTGCAAGACCAACTCTATTTGTAACTTTCTCTCTGATGCACGCCAAAAACCATGCCCAAGAATCACCATTTTCCGATTCAACAATAGCAAATGCAAGAGGGAATAAACCATCGTCCGCATCTACACTAGTAGCAATCATCAAAACACCAAGATATTTTCCATACAGGTGTGTTCCATCAACACTTATCAATGGCTTGCAATGTGAAAACCCCTGTATGGAAGGTGCAAATGACCAAAAAACTCTCTGAAAACGAAAGACAGATTGTTCTGCATAGGTGAACTACACAACTGTCCTCGGATTTGTCAATTGAATAGCCTCTAGATACCTGGGTAGAGTAGCATATGATGATTCCCAACTGTCGAATATTTGTTTCATAGCCAAACATTTTGCAATCCATGCTTTCTTATATAAAATTTCAACATGATATTCATCTAGTATTCTTCTCACAATCTCTTCTGGGGTAATTGTTAACTTTGTCTTCACAGCTGACAAAATCAACCTTTGAACAAAATGAGATTTGCATTAGCGATTGGAACTTTGCAATATTGGATTCACACATGTATGAGGTCCAGAATATTTTTTAATTTTGAAATATTCAAATCCCTTGACAACTGATACATGAACCCTCCATGCACATGTATCATGAATGCATTGAGCTGTAAACATCTTCGTGTGACTTCGTGTCACCTTATATTGGACACTATGTTTAACTGAATATGCTTGCAATGCATATATCAAATTCTTCTTATTTGTAAAAATTTGTCCAACATGAGGCTCTTCACCCTCTAAAGTACAAGGTACATCTATCCCTTCATGAGAATTATTCATTATGGCTTCATCTATCCATTGATCAGAAGTGAATACATCTGGAGGGTCTTGCTCATATTTAATTTCTGTATTATTAACCCTGACAATATCAGATAATGGTTCATCATCTTCATCTTCTATATCCTCATTGTCATCTATATCATCTTGTGAATCTATTTTATCTTCTTCATCCTCATCAATCACATGTTCTTCTATTACATGGTACCTACATACCAATCAAATATGACACAAGATTGTTGATATGTTATGTGAATACATCAAAATAATTTATGAGGATGATGAAATCACATACCCTGATGAGCTCGCACTATGAAAAGTATGTGAATGATCAGTGATTGGCATAAAAAGATATTGTGAGGAGCCACCTCCATAGCCAATAGACCTCCAAATAAAAATTATAAATGTTATCAAAATTTAATCACACTAATATATATTTTTCGTATAATTATGGGAGACAACTCACCATGGGTTATAATCTGTAAGTAAAGTGTAGTCATATGATTCGTACCGTACATCTCTCTCATTAGCAGAATAAAATCTAGTAGAATCAACATCATCATTCAACATACGTGTGAAGAGTCCAGTTGGTTGTTGATACTCATAGTGTTGAGTATGTAAGTTGTCATCAATATGACCATGTGTTTGCACTTCATCGTTGCCTTGAATAGATATATTATCTATATCTTCCTTCTCCAAATATAATTGTACAGTAGATACATGAGAAGGATACAAATCGAACATGCTTTCAACAGTTTCATCATCTTCAACTCTCACTGCAATATATTCACCCATAGAAGTAGGCCACTTGCATGTTATATCAATCTTAACATGTCTTTCGTCATATTTCGTCAAGATATATAATTTTCTCATCAACTCAGTAAAAGTTGTCTTTCTTTACATGCAAAATGCGTACAATACCTCCTTCATATTGAGGTTTATGATCCTCAATATGTAAGACACCATCATAATAGCACATTATAGAAATGTTTGAACTAGTCATATCTGTCATTTATAAGATAAATAAATTACATATGTCAAATAAGAATATTCAAACAAATCACATTTGTCAAATAATAATAATTAAACATCAATTTCATATATATCCAACATTTATAAAATTAACATTAAATAATATAATAAAAATAATAATAATTAAATAATAGGTTACCTGCTTCTCACTGGTCGGCGGTCGGATGGGTGGGTGGGGGGAAGGGAGGAGGAGGGGAGGAGGAAGCATCGAGATGTAGAGGGAGGGTGAGCTGGGGCGGCGCGCGAGCTGGGGGGGGGGGGGGGGAGGTGAGGGAGGAGGAGACAGTGGAGATGGGGTGGGGTGGGGGTGGATGTGAGAGGGAGGGTGAGCTGGGGCGACGCGGCGAGAGAGCTGGGGCAGCGCGGCGAGAGAGCTGGGGCGGCACGGCGAGCAAGGCAGCAGTGAGGAAGGGGTTTCGACGCATGAGGGTGAAGGGGTTTCGGCCTGGGGGGTCTTTAAGGAGGGTGTCAGCATTGAGAATGCCGACTCCAAATTCGGCATTCTCAATGCCGACTTTAGTGTCGGCGTTAACAATGCCGACTTTGGAGTCGACATTCTCAATGCCGACTGTAGTGTCGGCGTTGGTAATGTCGACTCCAAAATCGGCATTCTCAATGCCGACTCTGAATTCAGTATTGAAAAAATTGACTTTAAAGCCGGCATTGCCAATACCGACCCTATTCTGTCATCCAGTCTCCCGATCACCAAGTTGCTGACGTGGCAACTTGGTGACTATTT
Source organism: Colocasia esculenta (assembly GCA_014218235.1). Taxonomy (NCBI): domain Eukaryota; kingdom Viridiplantae; phylum Streptophyta; class Magnoliopsida; order Alismatales; family Araceae; genus Colocasia; species Colocasia esculenta. The sequence goes on from CM024760.1 coordinate 13,040,135, forward strand.
TAGGAAATATTTTTAAAATGTGATTAATTAATTAATTAATTAATATAATTAATATAATTAATTTAATAAAAAATCCATGTTTTAACACCAACACTCCCATCCCTATATCATCTAATGATGCTTCTCGTGGAGCACCATCTGTTACTTCTTCTATTAGTGAAACAAATAAAAAATATCTAGAATAACTAATCTGGTTACCATACAATTCATCTCGGGGTGGAGGGTTTGGTTCACGATCAAGTCAAGGATAGAATAGAGTTTTGGGGAAAAAATAGAAAGAGATAATATAAAAGATTGAAAATTTAACACTTAACAGATTTAAGACTAAAAAATTAAAAATTTTAAATGATGAATTGAAAATTAATTTTGAAAATATTTTTTAGATCGGAAGTCAAAATTTCCTTTACCCTCGCTAAAGTTACACTTTTAAATTCCCCTTAGTCCTCGCTAAAGTTACACTTATGTCAAGTACTTGAGAGGATCTTTAGGATCAAATTTCGAAGTGCGATATTATGTGATCCCATTTATTGCTAGTTATTGATAGGAATGGCGGAGATAAAATTTAATGCACAGAGACTGTTCGACCAAACCTATCAATTACGCCCTAGATCCACGTTGGCAATCTGAAGGTTTCCCCTTTCTATTCATGTGATGTAGAGACATGGCCCGACGGTAGGATCACCGAAGGATGTCCACGAGTCCAGCTGGCGTCATTATTACGGTGAGCTGGGGAGTGTGATCGTTTTATACGGAGCCGACAGGCGTGGCAGATAAGGTCCGTACATATAGCGATTGCCTGCCGAGTTGGCTGTACGTTGTGTCACGGGTTGCGGAGGGCTGGGCGGGTCGGGGGCTGGCTCGCGACCGTAATCGAGATGCGTGAACACGTGAAGCGTGACAACTCGGGGACCCAATGTTGAGCATTGTCAGGTTTTTTTGTTTTCTCCCTTTTAATTAATAGAAGAGAAGTAGAGAAGAATTTAAAGTACATCAAAAAGTATATATTAAGTAAACACAACTTATAAGAATATACCCATCAATTTTGAATATTTAATATACCATTAAATTTGAGTTACATCAATTCGGGCCATTTTGGGAATGAGTTAGAGTTATCCTAACTCCAATCTATGATCAAAGTTGTACATGGCTAACCCATTTTTTACTTTGATAATGAGTGAATTAACTCACTTAAATAAATAGAGTTAACTCACATTTTTATTGAGTACTTTGGTTGATATTGAAGGGTTAATTTTTTCCACTTTGATGAGAATATCTAAAGTACCCTTGTACCAAGACTTTATTTATTTTTACTATGTACTTTTTTTGGAATAGTTTAATCATAGAAGCTATTTTATAAATGGGATCAACATATTACAATCAATAAAAAATACTAATGGTACAACATGGCTAAAAAAATAAATTAGTACCAAAAATGGTGCGGTAGTACTTTCTATTAATTGAGATTATTCAGTACTTTAACAAATTATTTTTTATAATCATCTATTTTTTTCACATCAATAGAAAAAATAATTGTAACGAACATCGACTTATTGATAATAGAAAATGACATTTTATTTAATAACAACAAGTTATAGGTCGTAATCATGTCTCTATTTATTTTTAAGAATAATTTATTAAGAAAAAAAACGGACCACCTCTCGTGTTTCTCTTATATTTTCATTATGTGTACCTGTTGTTCCTGAATGTAACAACATAACTTTGAAAAAAAAAAGACATAACAGGGAAGATATGTAAATTTTAAATATAATAAACTTTATTCAACATTTATTAACAACACATGTTATTCATGTATGTAACAACATAACTTTGGGAAAAAAAGACATAACATGAAAGACATTGTAAATTTTAAATGTAATAGACTTTATTCAACAATAATTAACAACATAACATGGAAGGCTCAATGCAGCCTTCAAATTTATACATGGAACTATTTTAATAGCCTCCTTCATTTGTCGTGCATGATAAAATCTGTGACAAAATGAATACAATGTTAGTCACATCATTGCCTATATTTATGAAATTTTTGAACATAATTTTTTATAAAATATGAACGTACCTTCTCCGACGACATAGACTCCTACTTGAATGTTGTCAGCCTGTAGTAATGTTGGATCACATTTGTATGATATGATGTGAATTTATTGGGCTCAGATCTGCTACACAAAATATATCCACATTTTTAATGGGGTTGCTAATTTGACCATCCGACCATTGAATTAGATAAGGATGCACACTCATCATTGTCCATGTAAGTATATATGTGATATCATACGTTCAATAATTTAGAATACATTCACTGCATAATATCTGGGATTGCAATTGATGTCATCCAACCAAATATTTGCAAATGATGAATATACGACAATTTTTTTTTGCTCAGATCGGCTACACAAAATATATCCACATTTTCAATGGGGTTGCCAATTTGACCATCTGACCATTGAATTGGATAAGGATGTTCACTCATCATTGTCGAAGACCATGTAAGTATATATGTGATATCACATGTTTAATAATTTATAATATATTCACTGCATAATATTTGGGATTGCAATTAATGTCATCCAACCAAATATTTGCAAAGAATGAATATACGACAATTTTTTTTTGCTCAGATCGGCTACACAAAATATATCATCGTTTTCAATGGGGTTGCCAATTTGACCATCCGACCATTGAATTGGATAAGGATGTCCACTCATCATGCCGGAGACCATGTAAGTATATATGTGATATCACATGTTCAATAATTTATAATATATTCACTACATAATATCTAGGATTGCAATTGATGCCATCCAACCAAATATTGGCAAAGGATGAATATACGACAATTTTTTATCTCAGATCGACTACACAAAATATATCCACATTTTTAATGAGGTTGCCAATTTGACCATCAGACCATTGAATTGGATAAGGATGCCCACTCATCATTGCCCAAGACCATTGAATTGACAACGTCTTTATAATCCCCAAGTATTGAACAACTTGATGAGGTCATTGTGTAATGACAATATTTTTTCTTTGAACTCTGTAGCCAATGGGTTGAACTGTAATAGAAGAAAAAAATAGTAATTAATTTGTACTTCTTTATTCTTGGTCAATAATATGTATAGATAATCGTCATGGGTGAAATTTTATAAAAACATCAAGATATTGCTGCCAAGCTAATTTTGAACCTCGTATTTATTTAATCTTGTCATGCCAGTCAGCAACCAGCTTGTAATCCATCCGATGGGCAGTAGTGAGATCAAATGCACTGCGGGTACATTGATGAGATCATGAGCGATCAAATAAAATGACCTATAGAATGTAAAACGATGCAGGAAATGTGATACGGGTCAAGCCACGCAAAAGTTCTTGCTGAAAAAGTTTTGGACCTTCTTCCATCCTTCCTCATTCAAAGAGTCACATATGATATTTTTACATTCTATTTGTTGTCCAATTAAATATATCAGGACAAAGTCCTTTTCCAAGTCCCAAATTGTACCTACGTGTAGTTGAAATACTCATTATGTGCACAATGAAATTTGATTACAATAAGAACAATGACACATCTAATCAGCTCACTAGTTGAATAATAAAGTTGTAACCATGCTAATAGAAACAGAATATTAAGATAAAAGGTCACATTAAAACTTAGTTAGCCATCCACAGCTGTGTGGCAATCACATCGTGGAGAGCTCCTCCTGCCGTCATGTTAGATGCACTAACAGAAAGATTTGGGTCTTCCTCAGGTTCATCATCTTCGTCCTCCCTCCCTCCTTCACGACTTAAGTTAAAATAAAAATCCCCACCTTGTTGACGTCGGATAAAATTGTGCACAACACAACATGCAATAACAATCAACAATTGTATACGAAATGGATAACAGCTCCCCTCTCTCAGTGTTTGAAATCTATTCTTCAACACCTCAAATGTTCGTTCCACATAATTACGAAGTTGGGCGTGGCGATGGTTGAACTTGTCTCTCATGTTCTTATACCATGCATTGCCACGTCCATGAAATTCTTGGATATGGTATCTTTCCTCATGATATGGAGCCAGAAAATGAGCAGTGTTTCCATATCTTGAGTCCACTAAGTAGTACTTTCCTATGAGATATTAACACATTAGATTAGCACATTTTATGTTAAACCAAGTATGTGTGGGTAGTCATAACAAGATAATCATACCTTCTAACACGTGAAAGCCACCTACATCCATAGCCCTCCTGATGACAGCCATGTTAGCAGCTGCTCCCTCAAAACCTACCCCCACATATTGGACGACAAGGTCAAAACCACAAACCCCCATGACATTTTGACTGACCACTCCTTTGTGGTTGCTATACCGTGCTTGTTTTTCTCGCAAAATATGCTCTGGGATATGGGTACCATCAATTGCTCCAATGGCATCCTAAATACAAAGTGAAAATGAGAATCTTAAGAAAAATAGGCTCTTTTAATTAAAGAAGGCAATGTTTAGCTTGAAGTAAGGATAGAACCTATCATCATGTCGAATGCGGGGGTGCACAGGATCAGTCAAACTTGGTAGTTTTATGTAAGTGAAGCGTAGGGAAGCCAATACTTTTGTGACTTCGCGGACTTGTTTACTGATAGTCTCAGAAGAGTGTTGAAAATGCTCGCACATAGCTCCGGATGCTACACTATGACCTATTGCATACATGAAAATTTCTAGTTGCTCGGTGGCTGTGACATAACGGGAATCACGAATAAGATCTCTTTCCATAAGTTTGTCTCTTAATTTCATGAACGTCATGCGATGTAGTCTGAACATGTTGTAGGAACATCGTTCATGTCCCTGCAGAACCTCATGAATCCATGTGTCCACTATGACTACTTGTGTGCATAGACCTTGGGACAATGTGTTCCTCATTTGATTCAAAAATCTCATCAGCGATTGCTTCATCCATGGCTAAGAAGATGACATTCTCCTCACAAATGATCTCCCTTACTAATGCATCCACATCAACAGAAGGTCCTAATATTTAGATGAACATAATAAATTATCTTGAGAAAGAGAAGAAGTCACTACAAATGAAATAACACGACAACTAGCATCAAGTAGTCAGCTACGTTTCTTAATATACAACGAACATGACAACTAATATTAAGAAGATCATAAAAATAAGGAACAATATCATGAGCATAATAAGTAGGGGAATGTCATTGTTTGGGCCATTGCGTTCTGATTCTCTTCGTGCATGGGTAATTGAGTCATAAGATGCATAGGTTGATCTCCTTGGTACTTGAGACGTAGATCCATGTACAACCATTCCATAGTAAGCGTGTTGCGCTTCTTCTAAGGTTGAGAATCCTTTAAACTTTGCTCCCAGATATCCATTGATCTGAGCATAACAATCAGCCCAAATATAGTATATTCCTGGTTGACGACCAACCCAAACTACATAACACATAAACTTGCCTATTTCAGAATGACTACTGGCCTGCAATACCATGAGGTGGAGACTCATATTGATAATGATAATTTGATAGGAGTACAAGATAAACAACTTCTACGAAGGTAAATTAAAAAGTAAATAAGGTTACTAATACATGATACTAGGATGAAGAAAGAGAAACATGATACTAAAATGATAAAAACAAACACAAAAGACCCACATCAAGTACTAACATGGCGAACATCTCAAGAAGTTGCATTCAGGATCCATGCTAGAGCATCCTCATCATCAAGAGACAGGAACCATGCTCTAAAGAGGGTCGATACTAGGAATAGTAGTTGCTAGTTGTATCCTGGCAAAGACTTCATCATAACAACACATTCTCTCATTATGTATTGCTCTTATGGTGTACATTGTAATACCTCAGAAAATTTATTAATTAAAAATTATAGATAAATTAAAATTTTATCGATTTATAATTTTAAACTAGTTAAAAAAGTATGCATCATTATTACATGTGTGTAAACCTATATAAAAATTTCTTAAATTTGTTGTTATACTTTAAATAATATTCTCTAATGACCCATCAAGAAAATTTGGCATAAAAATATCATTTGGACCAAGTTTAAAAAATATTTTGACTTATTATCATAATTAAGAAATAAGTCGGAGAATCAATTATCATATGTATCAAAGTGAATTATAAAGCAAAATAAATATATGGGTAGACTTTATACAATGTGTGTTGATAGCCCATTATGGGAACTGGACCAATGGACCATTTTGGCCCATGAATAGACTCTCTAATTTAAAATGGGTATTTAAAACTCATTAAGTAAATTTAATATATGAGTTGTACAATTGGTTCAAATATGAGTTATTGGGTCAAAAACAAGAGTCCAAATGATGGATGAGAGATAAATAAGATTAAATTTGTGGCTAAATTATTAGAAAAATTAAAAGGGTAAGAAAATCTCTTTACAACTCATGTAATTATCTTAAAAAGAGTCCTAACTCTACCCTAACTTGTTGGCCACGAAATTGAGTCCCATCCCAACCCAAATAGGAGGATTTATACTAGAAAATGCTAGATAAATAAGAGAAATTCGGAGTTGAAAGAGAGGTAGAGTTGTATTAGGAAATAACACTATATTACCCTTAAATAAACCTCTCAAACCCTCATGGCCGACCCTAATGACCATTTGGGATCTCTTAGATGTGGGAAGAAGGCCAAAGGAGAAGAAATTCATGGAGGAGAAGGCTTGAAAGGAGAACTTCAAGCATTCTTCATGTTCTTGCCCTAAGATCACAAAAGTGCTCAAAGGTAGGCAATCTCTCAAGCAAAATTAAATTAAACTCGACCCTAGTTAGATAATGATCCCAGTAACAAAAATCCAATGTTTTCCCCAATTTATATTATACATACACGTCGAATTAAAGCCTCAAAGTTTTAGTTTTTGTGTTTATATGAGTTGCATCTTCTTGATATTGTATCTCTTAAACTCCTAATCCAAACTTTATAAAACTTTGACTGAAGATTCTTCAACATGTTAGGAAGGATTCTCCTCTATTTTTCCTAATTTTTATTTATTAATTTGATTGTATTAACCGTTTTCCAAACATACTGCGAATTAGGGTTTTTTGTCATAAAACTGAAATTTACGCATCCCTAGGTCAAATTTATTCAAATAAAATATATAGAGACCTTCTACATCATGTTTAGAACAAGTTTTATGTTCAGAGTTTTTCCAAAAACAGATTAGATTAGTATTTTTCAAAGGCAAGAAGCAAATCATGTTTTGCTGGGAAATCTGTTCTTTGTTGGGCGCATAGAGCCCCCTGTGCATCCCATCTAGTCCCGGTGCAATGCGCCACCAACCACTTCTAGCGATCCATTGGTTGTCCCATTTGTGTTGGTGCATTGCGCCGCACTTTGTTACCATCCAGATTTTTATTCTTTTTCTCTTGTCTTTTTGCACATAAACTCCTGACCTCTGGTTATTTTGTGGAACAGGCCGACCAACAATGTTATTAAGCCCTATTTAAGCTCTGTTTAGCCTGCTTAAGTATTGTTTAAGTCTGTTTAATTTTAATTAAGTCAGATTAAGATTGATTAAGTATTATTTAAGTCTGTTTAATTTTAATTATGTCAGATTAAGACTGATTAAGTATTATTTAAGTCTATTTAACTTTAATTAAGTCTTATTAAACCTAATTAAGCCTTATTTAAGTATGATTAAGTTAGATTAAGTCTATTTAAAGTCTGATTAAGTGTTATTAGGACCTAATTAAGTCTGATTAAGTTCAGATTAAGTTGATTAAGTTTGATTAAGCTTGAATAAGTCCTAATTATGTTCAATTAAGCTTGATTAAGCCATGATTAAGTTTGATTAAGTTCTATTAAGTTTTATTAAGTATGATTTTCATACTTCCATCAATATAAAATTTGTTTAACGTATTTGTAAATACGTTAAGAACTTGAATCTTACTCTAATATTCCTAATGACATGATCATCTCTCTTTTACTATATAATTGTTCTATATCATTCTCTTTTGTTCTAGCTTGATATAAAAGTAGAAACTTGAACATGCTATATTAATCCTCTTTTTTTTAAAAAAAAAAAGGGACATGCTCACGACCAATCTCAATTTCTTGATTTTCTTCACATGCACACACCGAACATATATTTCTGCCATGAGACCTTATAGAAAATTACTCGATAATATATCTGGTAATTAAGTGTAATATTCATGTAAATTTTCCTATTATTTTAAAAGGACTTGCCATTATTTTATTTGCTCACTTTAATTCTATTATCGTGACTCCTCGACCTTTGAGCACTCAAGGCACGATGAGTAAAAAATTTCTATACACACTTTATCTTGGCTTGGACGACCTCTCCATTGGGAATACTCTTAACTGGACCAGGAACTTCTTGTCAAGGCCTCCGTAAGACTCCTTAACTTTGGCGGGCGTTCATTTCCGACGAGCAGGTTGTACCATCAATACCTATTTTACCCTTAGGGATCAGCATGATCCAACGGCCTTAGATGATTCTCTCTTACCTTGAGATCACACCGGACCTCTGGCCTGTGTTCATAGCACGGCTATTGGGCGATTGTGACTTCTACCGGACTGTCGGTACACGACCGTGTCACGTCCTAGTAAAAGTCTATTTACTGAAAATGACAGATATTAAGCATGAGAATTAACACAAAAGCTTATTATACACAACTCTCTCTTAGCGGAAGCTTTTTACATGATACTCCTCACTATAGTCTAAATGAGGAGCAGATAGAAGTAAACTGCAACATTATTACATTCCAACCAACTATAAGAGAAATAAAAAGAAAAAGTAACTATTCGTAGGACGACGAGTGTAAGACCCGGCCCCCTTGGGCCCTTGGCCCCGTCCTCAAGGTCGCGACAGGCGCCCTGGCCGCGACATGGTCACGCCAGAGCGGCCTGCCGCGACAGGATTGGCGGTTCGTGTCGCGACGGGGGTGAGCGTCGCGTCTTGGTCGCGTCACCCCTGGCTGTCGCGACTGTGTTCTGACACGGCTTGACCGCTGTCCTGTTTGTCAAAACGGTCGTGTCAGGTGGCAGGGTCGTGCAGCATTGACGCGACCTGCCAGGCCGCCGCGTTTGCTTTTCCGATCTTCGAGGTTTGACCGTGCTTTTTGTGTCGCGACGTGGCGGGCAGTCGCGACATGGTCGCGACGCTCCTGGGCATCGCGATAGCATCTGAGGGGCCATCAATTTAAAACCGACAGCGCGCCCCATTTTCCCCCTCTTCTTCCTCTTCCTCTTCTTCTCCCTCTCGAGCTCTCTCGCGATTTCTCGGTGTTGTTCCTTGCTCGTGGTGCTCGTGCTGAGGCGTGGACGTGTCGTTCGTGCAGGGGCCGTGCTTGTGGCGTGCGGTGCGAGGAGGAGACGACCATTCCTACGAGAAGGCCCCAACGGGTGCGTTCTTCGTGTGGAGGTAGGGACGTCCGACCCTCTCACCCTAAGCATGATCCCCTCCCCTCTAGACCGTGGTTTCCTTGTGGTTTGGGGCTTGGGAGTGTGAGAACTCCATGCTCAAGTTGAGTGAGGTTTTCTTTGAGCGTAGATCCATGCTTTTGAGGGATTGTGGGTGGTTTGGTGGATTTATTGCTTTTAATATACGTTGTGCATGATCCCCTTCCCCTTTGTGAATGTATTTTGTGTTTTGGGGAGGGTTCCTGGAGGGACTGCTCCGGAACCTGCTCGGCTGGAAACGCGGCATCCTCGAGGCCGCGATCATGTCGCGACGGCGCGCCCGGTCCCGACATGGTCGCGACACTCCTGAGCGTCGCGTTAAGGTCGCGACACGCGAGGGCAGTCGCGACGGTCCGCCCTGTCGCGTTGTCGACCGAGAGACAGGTTTTCGCCTGACACAATTTTCGCTTTTCCTCGTTATTTCCGTGGCACCTGTGCTAGTCCCCTAGTACGGTCTACACTAGTCTTTCTCCCGGTGCTCGGCACTTGTGGGATTGCTCTGTGTGAGAGGTTGTTACCGTTGCCTGGGACCCCCATCCTCGGGAGCCTGTTGAGGGAGTACTCCGGGCTACAAGTGCGCTCGAGTTGGAAGCCACTAGGTGGACTTTGGAGCTTAGGGGAAAACGGTGGTTAGGACAGTGGCGTGTGAGTCACTTGTAGAGCTCTCGTGGGTGGTCTGGGACGCCGAGGACAGTTAGGAGTTCTACCGGCGCAGGCCAGCCAGTCCTTCTTCTCACTGCCTCGCTCCTTGCGACCCTGGAACCACTTGGGGAGGTCAGGCGTGGGACCGTAGTCCGGCCAGACTACGGTGGTTATTGTTGTGTTACTTGTGTCCTACCTCGCTCTGACGAGACGTGAGGGTCAGAACCCGGGTCGAGGATAAGATGTCGGTGGACGCACCTGACCGTGACTAGTGGTAGTGTTTCCGTAGCTAGTGTTCTTTGTCCAGGCGGAGTTCCTTCCGTCTATGTTTACTAGCCGTGTGGTGATCACGACGAGCAGTCGTACGGAGTTTCCGATCGTGTGTACCTTCCGTACCGTGCTGGTTGTAGTTTTGCTTCCGCACTTCCGTTTGTAGGTAGAAGATATAAACTGTTGTCATTCATTTGATATATATATATATATTTCTCCTACTTGTTTAGAGCCAGTAGGAGATTGGTAGTCCCTACTGAGCTTCTGTTGTGAAGCTCATCCCTCCTTTTCCCAGGTGAGACTTCTTAACAGCGGCAGGGTGCGCGTCGGGCGGAGGAGACGGGGCGATAGTCGGAGTCCCCGTAGCTAGCAGTGGTTCCCCTTTTTTAGTGTACGTCACCCTCGGGGTATGCCCCTAAGGGACTTGTTCTTCCCCTGCCTTTTACTTGTACTAGCGTGCGTGCGTTGGGACTGTACTTAGAGCGGTACGCAGCGGTCTCGCTCTCTTTTCTGTTTCCGCTTGTACACTTATAGTTTAGCAGTTGACATTTACTTCCGTTACATATCCTGTTAGACGTAGATTATAGCCCTTCCGGGTCCCCGGATCCATGGGCGGCGACTACGAAAATTGGGTCCTCGACGTGGGCCGAGGGTCGGGTTCTCGGGTCGTTACAGTTGGTATCAGAGCGAGAGTTTGACAGGACTTGTAATGGATTTAAACTGCAACAGGAAGTCCCAACGGTAGTACAAGTACACTGCTAGCCGCTCGAGTGGTATTGTTAATCCTTGTTGGTTGTGTGTTGTGTAGGACATGGCTCCGCGTAGGCGCAGTCAGGCTAGACAGTTGATCGAGCAGCAGGATGAGTCCGAGATGCCCGCGCAGGGGCAGGTCCAGGAGGAGGTGTCAGCAGACGAGTCAGTGGCACAACCTCAGGGTGCAGAGGCAGCAGCAGCGTCAGGTGGGCAGCAGCAGCAGGAGTACCAGCCTCAGCCGCAGCAGTACGCAGACTGGTTTCCCTTAGCAGAGCAGTTCTTTAGGAACTTGTACCAGGGAGCGTACCAGCCCGGGCAGGCAGCAGCAGGTGTTCAGTTCCCGGTACCTCCTCTAGTGGTGCTGGAGCAGCAGGTAGAGCCAGAGGTGGAGCAGCCAGAGCGTCAGCAGCGGTTGGGCACTGGGAGTACCCGGGCCGGGCGGCGGAGGATGGCGGTTACGGAGGACAGGACCGCTCTCCTTGAGAGGTTCCTGCGCCTTCGGCCACCGATGTTCCACGGTGAGTATGATCCAGACAAGGCAGAGAGCTGGACCATGAGTTAGAGCGCATCTTCAAGACGATGGATGCGCTGAGGAGGATCAGGTTCGACTGGCAGTGTACCAGCTCAAGGGAGCAGCCCATGAGTGGTGGAGAGTTCAGAGGCAGATGCACTTCCAGGGGCAGAGGTTGGATCACATCACTTGGCAGCGATTTTTGGAGGTCTTCCACGGTGAGTATTTCCCTGACTACGCTCGACGTGAGAGACGGGACCAGTTCCACACACTGGTTCAGGACGACCTCACAGTTTCGCAGTACCACCAGAGGTTTGTCCGGTTGTTGAGGCACGTGCCTCATGTCGCAGGCAGCGATCAGGCGTGTGCAGAGAGGTTCATAGAAGAACTGAGACCAGACCTGAGGTGGGGTCACACATGTGTACCACCTTGGGAGAGGCCGTGGCGAAGGCCACCGCCTTGGACAGAGAGACCTGGCAGCCTCAGCAGCAGAAGCAGCAGGGAGGAACCTCTTTCAGGTCCTCACCTTACCAGCGTCCAGCAGGCAGCCGCGGTAGCGCGACTTCCTCTTCCTCCGGCTCGGGCTATGGCGGAACGCCTCGGCCAAGCCCGTTAAACTGATAACGTACTTGGTCCGAGTCCGCCTCCCGCGAATGGGCCGAAGCCTCGCAAGGGATACCAAACCACAGTCCATGTAAACACAAAGGAATACACCATTTCATATATATTTCACAAGCTTACATAGCCATATTCCACAAAGCTGAAAGAAAGTACAAGAGCCTGGGGCATACCCCGAGGTACAACTGAAGAAAATAAACAACTAACTACACTGCACTACTGAGACTACACTGCTGGAGCTGCTACTACACAGCTGGAGGTATTGACCCTGCACCGCTACAACGCGGCTCTGAACTGGACGACGGTCGAGAAACGTCCTCCTCGCTCTCACCTGTGAGGGTAGGGGTGAGCCTCGCCAGTCACTGGCTCAGTAGGGAACTCCCCCAAAACTGAGCAAACCAAAAATCACAGGTACAAAAGTAATAAACAGTACCAACAATTTATAGAACAGCTAAGCAGGATATAAAAGCTGTAAAAGTACTCACCATATGCCGACTACGAAAAACAACTGTAATAATTAAACGGCAAACCAGTACAGGTGTACAAGCTAAAGTAGAGACATCCAAACACAAGTCACGTGAACTGGTTCGCGACACCAAGACTGACTCGGACAAGCTAACACAGGTCTACCTCTCAGTCTCGCAGCCACGGACGAAAGGTCCAGCTGCCGCTCCACGTAAAAAGGTCAAGCAACTGTGGAGACCAACTAAACACCACCACCTGCGGACCACACGGTCGCAGGCCCATGCCTAACACCTCTGGAGACCCTGGTCGGGCCCCTAGAGTGAGGCACTGGAAAAGGACTAGCTGGGGACCAGTGTAACGACCCAGAATCCGCATTACCAGTAACAACCAGTAACCCGAATTCCTACCCGCTAACCCACGAGACAAGCTCGGAAGGGTAGAAAGTGAAAGTCCGAGGAGACTATATGTAAGAAGATACACACCATGTAAAGCTGTAAAATTCCACTATATGAACATATCATATACAACCTCAGAGTCTGAGTAAAGTACAGAGTACAGAAGTACAACAAAAAGGTACTACTCACTGCAGCTAGGGAGCACCAACACCGGAGTGGCTAGACTCGCCTGGAACGGGAGTCGACGAAGACCCACCTGAAAGGGAAGGGAGTGAGTCTCAAGAAAGAGACCTAGTAGGGAAAAGTAACCCCACCGGTAACTGAACTAAAGTGCGGAAAGTAAAAACTGAAAGTAAGTACACGTCGCACCACAACACAAAACTGTAAACCACGCGGCTCAGTAACACACACTCACACACACAGCAAGTAGGACTCAGCTAGGGTCTGTGGCTCGGCGTCCCGTCACCACAGAGGCTCTCAACCCCAGCCACGTGTGCACACTACAGACGCTCTCTCTCGCGTCTGGTCCACGACCGGTTTTCCCCTACGCTTGACCCTAGCGGTAGAGAAGGGGCTCCACGGAGACCGGCTCAAAACCACCACAAGGAGTACGTACAGGACAGAGTCGCACTCGGTGTCCTGGCTCACTAGCGGAGGATAACCACACACTAGTCGTCTAGACGGAGTCGCACCCACGCCTAGGTAACACAACAGAAACGGGTACACGGTAACGCAACGCGCGTACAACAGACGGAACACACTCAACGTCTGAAACCCGTACAGAAAGTAAACACCTCGAGTCACAACTAGTCTCTCATGCGCATAGGCAGAGTCACACTCTAAGCCTGGCTCACATGTGCTATTAGGGCGGACATCACATGTCAATCGCCTCTAATCACACAACTCAAGTCTGCTGGGAGACAGGAGATTAACGGCTACATCGATTGCCGCCAATATGAGGTAAACGCACTCACCATGTCGTTTATCCTGATTAAACGGCAATCGACCTTGTCGTTTAAATCACCCTGAAGATCTCAACGTCAACAGATGTGGACGTTGATATCTTCAGTCCCCTAAACCCCGAACTAAACCAAATCAGTTCCAATGGGCAGAACCACCCAACAGAACCTCGACTGATGGAGGGAAACACTTCCTCTCATCAATCTAAACTACCAGCACAACTAAATTAAACAGTCTAGCGCCTAGATTGTCCAATTTACCCAAAATCCCGGCATGATACAACCCAACCCTAAACCATGATTTGCACACCAATTCACTTAATTGAGCATGCTGGTTTGATGAGGAAGGTTGTAGGAGTTAAGTCCCTACCTCAGAAAGCCTAAACAATCCCCGAACAGCCACTACTCGCGCCGAATTCCCTCGAAGACTCCGCGCGAATCGCACCAAAACCACGCGTTTCCCGCCCGATCAAGCAACGCCACACGATCCAGGGGCTTCCCACGAGCTCAGATCAACCAACAGGAGCTGCGGAAATCAAGAAAAGCAAAGGTGGAGGGAAGGAGAGGAAAGGAGAAAGATGGGTTCTGCTCTCGGGCTGCCCTATTTCAACAGGACTGGTTAGTCGACGTCAACATCACTGGTCGCCTACTGAACCGCCTACAGACTGACGTCCAGATCCCATGTCGTTGAGTTCAATCTCAACGTCCACATCGTTGGACGCTGACTCTGACTCAACGGCAAGCCCTGGCCGTCAACCCCAAGTCAACGACAATGGTCTTGTCATCGACCACACAGAACCACTACAGACCCAATAAGGATCCACTAAAGACCCGAGACCTTACAGCCCTCCCGCCTTAAGGAATTTTGCCCTCAAAATTCAAACAACACAAGGAAAGAAAGAAAACTCACCAAAGAGGTACGGAAACTGCTCGCGCATTTCGTCCTCTCGCTCCCATGTCGACTCACCACCGGAGTGCCGCTGCCACGCAACACGAACTAAAGGGATAGCCTGTTCCTCAACCTCTGAACTCGGCGATCCTCAATGTGCAACGGAAACTCTGGTACAGTCAACACTGGAGTCACCTCAGACCACTCTGCACTCTGCAGAACGTGAGACTCGTCAGAAAGGTACCTCCGAAGCATCGACACGTGAAACACATCGTGCACTGCTGCCAACTCTGACGGAAGCTCAAGTCTGTACGCCAAACCTCCGACACGCTCAGAAATGGTGAAAGGCCCAATAATGCGAGGACTCAACTTTCCACGCTTACCGAACCTCACCACTCCCTTCATAGAGACACACGAACAAACACCTGGTCTCCTACCTGAAACTCGAGCGGTCGTCTGCGCTGATCTGCATAACTCTTCTGCCGACTCTGAGCTGTCTGAAGTCTCTGTCTCACAAGCTGAACTACCTCAACTGACTGCTGAACAACTCCGGCCCCGTGACAACTCGCTCACCAACCTCGAACCAGTCAAGAGGAGTGCGACACGGTCGTCCGTACAAAGCCTCATATGGTGCCAAACCGATACTGGAGTGATAACTATTATTATATGCAAACTCGACCAACGGCAAGTGAGCTGTCCACGACCCCTGCCACTCCAGGCAACAAGCTCTAAGCATGTCCTCCAAGGTCTGGATAGTCCGCTCTGACTGACCGTCTGACTGAGGGTGGTAGGCGGAACTAAAAGCCAACTCTGTCCCCAAAGCTCTCTGGAAACTGCGCCAGAACCCAGAAGTGAAGCGAGGATCCCTGTCTGACACAATAGAGATCGGCACTCCATGCAAAGGAACAATCCGCTCTATGTACAACGCGGCCAACCTACTCACACCCCAACTAGTCCTGACAGGCAAGAATCTGGCAGTCTTCGTCAATCTGTCCACAAGAACCCAAATGCTATCAAAACCTCCAGCTGTCCTCGGCAAACCACAAACAAAGTCAGTCGTCACGTGGTCCCACTTCCACATCGGAATCTCTAACGGCTGCACAAGTCCTCCCGGACGCTGATGTTCGGCCTTCACCTGCTGACAGACCAAACACCTAGCAACAAAAGCCGCTATGTCTCTCTTCATCCCAGGCCACCAAAACTGACGTCTCAACCTGTGGTACATCTTGGTCGCCCCTGGATGAATAGAGTACCTGGAACCATGTGCCTCCTGCAACACAACTCTCCTGATAGACTCCTCAACAGGAACATAGAGTCTATCTCGGAACCTGACAGTCCCGTCCTCGCAAAGCTCAACCTCTGGGAGAAGCAACACACTGTGCAACTCGGGATCTGCCTGCTGAGCCTCAGCAACCTGTCTCACAACTGCGGGAGCTGCTAACAAACTGCCCAACACACACTGACGACGACTGGATGAAACTCTGAAAGATCCCTCTGTCGCAGACTGCCACAACTGCCACTCTCTAAGCATCAGATGACTCATCTGTGCTTTCCTACTCAAGGCATCTGCAACTACATTCGCCTTTCCAGGCTTATACTCAATGCTGAAATCATAGTCCTTCAGATATTCCATCCATCGACGCTGCCTCATATTCAGATCCCTCTGAGAAAACACATATCTCAAGCTCTGGTGGTCGGTACGGACTACAAAATCACTCCGTACAGGTAAAGACGCCAAATCCGCAAAGCAAACACCACAGCTGCAAGCTCTAGGTCGTGGGGGGGTAACTCTCCTCGTGGGGCTTAAGCTGGCGAGACGCATAAGCCACCACTCGGCCTTGCTGCATCAAGACCGCACCCAAACCAACACCTGAAGCATCTGTGCAAACCTCAAAACCCTCCTCACCAGAAGGTAAGGCAAGAACTGGCGCCGATGTAAGCAGTCGCTTCAACTCTATGAAACTCTGCTCACACTGCTCCGACCACACAAACGGAACTCCCTTTCTCGTCAACCGAGTCAAGGGTGCAGCAACCTGAGAAAAATCTCGAACAAACCTGCGGTAGTAACCTGCTAAACCCAGAAAGCTACGAATCTCAGACACAGATCTGGGACTCTCCCACTGCAAAACTGCCTCAACCTTCGCTGGATCCACAGAAACTCCCTCACCTGAGATCACGTGCCCCAAAAAGTGAACCTGTTGTAGCCAAAACTCACACTTACTAAGTTTGGCATACAACTGGTGCTCTCGCAAGGTCTGCAACACGATCCTCAGGTGCTCGGCGTGCTCCTCCTCCGAAGCGGAGTACACCAGAATGTCGTCAACAAATACTACGACAAACCGGTCCAAGAACTGGTGGAACACCCGGTGCATCAGATCCATGAAGGCTGCTAGAGCATTGGTGAGCCCAAACGGCATCACCAAAAACTCAAAGTGTCCATATCTGGTCCGAAAAGCAGTCCTCTCTATGTCCGAATCTCTAATCCGCAACTGATAGTAGCCCGACCTCAAGTCAATCTTCGAGAAGACACGAGCAGACTGAAGCTGATCAAAGAGATCATCAATCCTAGGCAAAGGATACTATTCTTGATGGTCACTTGATTTAGCTTCCTGTAATCAATACACAACCTCAGGCTACCATCCTTCTTCCGGACAAACAAAACAGGTGACCCCCACGGAGAAAAGCTAGGACGAATATAGCCGTTCTCCAACAACTCCTCAAGCTGCCTCTTCAACTCCCTCAACTCTGCTGGTGCCATACGGTACGGTGCCTGTGCAAAAGGTGTAGTGCCAGGAACCAACTCTACAGTAAACTCAATCTCTCTCTGGTGGTAGACCAGGCAACTCTTCGGAAAAACATCCGGAAACTCACACACTACAGAATGTCTCCCACTCCCGAGGCAATCTGGTCAAGAGTCACTGCAGAAACTAGGAAACCCTGACAACCAGAAGCAAGTAATCTCCCTGCCCTCAAAGCAGAAACTAAAAAGCGAGAAGTAAGAGGTACGATACCCTGGAAGTAGAACGCCGCTGCCCCAGGTATCCACAAGTGCACCCTCTTCTTCTGGCAATCCATCACTGCACCATACCGCTCTAACCAGTCCATACCCAAAATCACATCATAATCATGTAACTGCAAGGCAAACAGACGAGCTGACAACAACTGATCCTGCAACTGCACAGGTACCTCCTCGAGACAGTAGGACGTAAGGACAAAGTCCCCTGTCGGCAACTCTACTGCTAACTCAACAGACTCTCCCGAACTCAACTCTCCAAGGGAGTCTAAAAAGTCCTCAGACACAAAAGAGTGAGAGGCACCGGAATCAAACAAAACTCTAGCTGTACAACCAAAAACTGTAACAGTACCTTCCACCAGGTGAGCTGCCTCCGCGTCTGCACGAGTCAAGTGGGTAACACGACCTCTACCTCTCGACCCACCAGAACCTCCGGTCTGCTGACGCTGCTGCACAGGTGCCTGCTGCTGCTGCTGCTGCTGCACTCGAGGCTGTGACTGGGTCTGCTGCTGCGGCACACGAGGTAACAAAGGACAATCTCGCGCCATATGACCCATCTGGTCACACCGGTAACACTGCCCAGCAAAAGTACGTTGTACCTGCTGCGAAGGCTGACATGTTGGCTGCTGAACACTCCCAACCGACTGCTGCCTCTGCTCTGCCTGCCTTCTATCACGCCGAAACTTCCTCCGAGATCCTGACTTCGTCGTCGTCCCAGTAGAAGTGGACGCGTAGGAAGTCGCAGTCCTCGGGGTCGTCTGCACACTACCCTGCTGCTGGCGAGGCTGAGAAGGAACTACCTGCGTCTGAACCTCTGCGCTCCGAGCACGAGTCCGCAAGGTGTCTGCCTCCAACGCTGTCGCTGTCTGATAGGCCGCATCCAAGTCTGTGACACGAGCAACTATCAGCGCCTGCTTGAGCTTTGGCCTCAAGCCTCTCACAAACTGCTGAGTCCTCAGACCCTCATCCCCCATAATCTGCGGAGCATAACTCCCTAACTCCACAAATCTGGCCCTGTACTGCACTACAGTAGAGTCCCTCTGCTGCAAGTCCAGAAACTGGTACAACCTCTCCGTCCGGACGTAAGTAGGACAGAAGGCTCTCTCAAAAGAAACGACAAACTCCTGCCACGGAATCTGTCTAAGTGGGCGAGACTGAAAAGTAGTCTCCCACTCAGCGGACCACCAAGTCAACGCCTGCGCCTGCAACTGGTAACTGGCTAGCAGCACTCGCTCCTCTGGAACACACTCCATGGAACGAAAAGTCCGCTCCACTGCATCTAACCATACGCGCTGCATCTGGATCAGGCTGGCCCAAAAACTGAGGAGGCTGAAACTGCAAGAACTCCCTCAACACCCTCCCAGTACCACCTGGGGTACCGGGCGTCACGGTGCTGAGCACAAAACTGAGCCATCCCCTCAAGAATCGAGTCATGTCTAATCCCTGAGCTACCTGAGGTGGAGGTGGTGGCGGCGGTGGAACAATACCACTATGTGCGTCCTGTGGCAAAGGCTGCGTCTGCTGAGGTGGTGGAGCATCTCCAACCTCCTGACGAGTCGCCTGCTCGGCTACTCCCTCTCTAGGACGTCGCCTAGGCGCCATAGAACTATACACAGAGCAAAAATACACACATAATACACTAACTAACTCCGGGCTACATAGCTGCAACTATACTCTTATACTCTGAGTTAACATGATGAGTATTTTCTTATATATATCTCATCAGACCAAGCTCTGATACCAAACTGTAACGACCCAGAATCCGCATTACCAGTAACAACCAGTAACCCGAATTCTGACCCGCTAACCCACGAGACAAGCTCGGAAGGGTAGGAAGTGAAAGTCCGAGGAGACTATATGTAAGAAGATACACACCATGTAAAGCTGTAAAATTCCACTATATGAACATATCATATACAACCTCAGAGTCTGAGCAAAGTACAGAGTACAGAAGTACAACAAAAAGGTACTACTCACTGCAGCTAGGGAGCACCAACACCGGAGTGGCTAGACTCGCCTGGAACGGGAGTCGACGAAGACCCACCTGAAAGGGAAGGGAGTGAGTCTCAAGAAAGAGACCCAGTAGGGAAAAGTAACCCCACCGGTAACTGAACTAAAGTGCGGAAAGTAAAAACTGAAAGTAAGTACACGTCGCACCACAACACAAAATTGTAAACCACGCGGCTCAGTAACACACACTCACACACACAGCAAGTAGGACTCAGCTAGGGTCTGTGGCTCGGCGTCCCGTCACCACAGAGGCTCTCAACCCCAGCCACGTGTGCACACTACAGACGCTCTCTCTCGCGTCTGGTCCACGACCGGTTTTTCCCCTACGCTTGACCTAGCGGTAGAGAAGGGGCTCCACGGAGACCGGCTCAAAACCACCACAAGGAGTACGCAGGACAGAGTCGCACTCGGTGTCCTGGCTCACTAGCGGAGGATAACCACACACTAGTCGTCTAGACGGAGTCGCACCCACGCCTAGGTAACACAACAGAAACGGGTACACGGTAACGCAACGCGCGTACAACAGACGGAACACACTCAACGTCTGAAACCCCGTACAGAAAGTAAACACCTCGAGTCACAACTAGTCTCTCATGCGCACAGGCAGAGTCACACTCTAAGCCTGGCTCACATGTGCTATTAGGGTGGACATCACATGTCAATCGCCTCTAATCACACAACTCAAGTCTGCTGGGAGACAGGAGATTAACGGCTACATCGATTGCCGCCAATATGAGGTAAACGGCACTCACCATGTCGTTTATCCTGATTAAACGGCAATCGACCTTGTCGTTTAAATCACCCCTGAAGATCTCAACGTCAACAGATGTGGACGTTGATATCTTCAGTCCCCTAAACCCTGAACTGAACCAAATCAGTTCCAATGGGCAGAACCACCCAACAGAACCTCGACTGATGGAGGGAAACACTTCCTCTCATCAATCTAAACTACCAGCACAACTAAATTAAACAGTCTAGCGCCTAGATTGTCCAATTTACCCAAAATCCGGCATGATACAACCCAACCCTAAACCATGATTTGCACACCAATTCACTTAATTGAGCATGCTGGTTTGATGAGGAGGGTTGAAGGAGTTAAGTCCCTACCTCAGAAAGCCTAAACAATCCCCGAACAGCCACTATCGCGCCGGATTCCCTCGAAGACTCCGCGCGAATCGCACCAAAACCACGCGTTTCCCGCCCGATCAAGCAACGCCACACGATCTAGGGGCTTCCACGAGCTCAGATCAACAACAGGAGCTGCGGAAATCAAGAAAAGTAAAGGTGGAGGGAAGGAGAGGAAAGGAGAAAGATGGGTTCTGCTCTCGGGCTGCCCTATTTCAACAGGACTGGTTAGTCGACGTCAACATCACTGGTCGCCTACTGAACCGCCTACAGACTGACGTCCAGATCCCATGTCGTTGAGTTCAATCTCAAACGTCCACATCGTTGGACGCTGCCTCTGACTCAATGGCAAGCCTGGCCGTCAACCCCAAGTCAACGACAATGGTCTTGTCGTCGACCACACAGAACCACTACAGACCCAATAAGGATCCACTAAAGACCCGAGACCTTACAACAGTGTCGACTACTGGTGTCCGTACCCCAATACTACGAGCGCGCTACAAGTGACTAAAAGACAAGTACGGCAGTCACTGTCCCATTGTCGTCTTCCCTCAGCCGGACGTACAACTCAAACAC
The DNA here is from genome assembly GCA_014218235.1 of Colocasia esculenta. NCBI lineage: Eukaryota > Viridiplantae > Streptophyta > Magnoliopsida > Alismatales > Araceae > Colocasia > Colocasia esculenta. The sequence goes on from CM024760.1 coordinate 13,061,810, forward strand.
AGGAGTGAGGGTGTCCAGGTCAGACGACACAGACCTCGACGGTACAACACAAGTATCGGGACAAAGCCCCTAGCTAACAGCCTGGCTCACAAAGAACCTGGGGCACCCAACTGAAGAGGTAACCATGGTAGGCGTCGTACTACTTGCCACGTACACAAACCACGTGCACGTCACACACAAATCACGTGAAACATCACGTAAACCTCAAGTAACAACGGTCCACTACACGTGAACCCAACTATACTCGCGTGAACAACACGCAGCCTCGAAAGTAAGTAATTAACTGCGTACCCCGTACGCTAAAACAGAAACCATGTGCACTCAGTGCACCACAGGTGCCAACGCACCACTCATTATCGATAAATACCATAATCAGCCATTTCTACTTATACACAAGTTGGCGGCAACATCGACTGCCGCTTACAGGAAGTAGACGGCAAGGGATCTGGCCGTCTGTATCCCGGCTGATGAACTTGGCGACAATCGATGTTGACGCCAAGATCTTCAGCCTCTGCTCCTGCAGAAACCCTAAATCGATTCTACAAGATTTACAACCATCAAAACAACGGGAAAACATAAGGAAACTCTTCCCAAGTTAAACATGCATCATTTTACGATTAGAACTACATGATTAACCATCAAATTCCATCAAACCACCCTTAAAACCCCGCATGAAGAACCTTTACCCAAAAACTCAATTAACAGGATTTTCCATGTTTCCTATGCATGTTTTAACGATTTAGAAACTCTAATGGGATCGTCCCCTACCTCTGAACACGCTTAAAAACATCTAAAGATCTCTGGTTCACGTCGAGCCCTCCGCGAGCTCCGATGAAGATTACACGTCGCCACGGCATTTCCTCGTCTGATTCGACAACGCCACACGTTCCACGATCCTCCAACCACTCTCCTGTGACCGTTGGAAGCTTTGGGAATGTTGGGGCATTAAGTCAGGGCAAGGGATGTTGCCCAGTTGATGAGCCCAAAGGGGGGGGTGAATGGGTCTTTTAAAATTAATCTATTAATACTTGTAAATCAAAAACATTCACACAACAATGTTCTTCGATAGAGGTTAGTAGCTGTTAGTTCTAAAGGCAATCACACAAGGAAAACAATCACACAACACAGGAATTATCTGGTTCGGACCTCCTTTCCTTAGGAGTCCTACGTCCAGTCCCTGAGCAACAACTCAGGATTCCACTACTAGGGTACAGTCCCCCTAAGGACGCTACAACACCCAGCTCAGCTGGTCTTCCTTCACACCCGAAGGGAAATAACAACACCCTGGATACCCCACCAGGTCTTCCTTCACAACTGAAGGGAAACAACAACACCCTGGATTCCACCAGGTCTTCCTTCACAACTGAAGGGAAACAACAACACCCTGGATTCCACCAGGTCTTCCTTCACAACTGAAGGGAACAACAACACCCTGGATTCCACCAGGTCTTCCTTCACAACCGTAGGGAAAAACTCCTCAAAGAGAGATGAATGAAATTCAAGCCCCTAGATCAAGCTTTTAACAAGCTAAGATCTGAAGCAACTAGCACTGAGAGCAAAGAATCTAAGCTAAGCACACTCTCAGAACTACACGAGCTCTCTCAAGATTTTCACTACAGTGAGGAGAGCAAAGAGCGAAAGCTAGGTGGAATGAAGTTCTTGGCTCTGGACTTCTTGCCGAAGAATTTTGAATGCTTGAATACCATATTGTCTATCTTCTCTTTTTCGTTGGTTTGAATTTATATCTTCTATTTGAAATAGTCCCGTTGAAGTAACCATTGTCTCTTGGATTGATAGTCGTTAGACTGTTTGACATTTGGAAGCTTCAACTATCTTTTATCCATTTGAGCACGCAAAGAGATAGGGTCTTCTGACGTCTAGGTCCAACGTTGTATGATAGAAAGTCTTCAAGACCCTGCACACATTAAATGCTAGAACAGCAGACAACTCAAATTGTCTCTTGTTGTCAGTATACATTGATGTGAGTATTCACTAGAATAGCAATCCCAAATAGCTTGTTTTAAAAGATGTATACAGAGTAAGCACGATAATGGACGATATTGTCTGCATGCATGCAGAGATACGTTCAGAACTCATAAATGCAGAAGTGACAGATAGATATATGCGTGACTTTGACTAGTCAACTCTTCAAGAGATAAGATAAATGTCAAGTCGATATAAACCATGAAATCGTTGTCTATATGACTTATAAAATCGTTATGAATACTAACAAGTCAAATCGTTAAAACAATTTTAAGTGTTCAACAGGGAAATCATTATGAACACTTATCAAGTCGTTATGAGCTCTAAAGAGATCGTTGCGTAAAGCAAATCGTTATAGGCGCTAAAGAAATCGTTATGAAATACTTAACAAATCGTTATAGAAGGTAAGTCATTGTGTTCACTGAAGAAATCGTTGCGGTAACTTATGAAATCGTTACGGCGAGCAAATCGTTGCGAGTTCTAAAGAAATCGTTATAATAACTTATGAAATCGTTGCGGCGAGCAAGTCGTTGCGAGTTCTAAAGAAATCGTTATGATAACTTATAGAATCGTTGCAGTGAGCAAGTCGTTACGAGTTCTAAAGAAATCGTTATGATAACTTATGAAATCGTTACGGCGAGCAAGTCGTTGCGAGTTCTAAAGAAATCGTTACGGCGAGCAAGTCGTTGTGAGTTCTAAAGAAATCGTTATGATAACTTATAGAATCGTTGCGGCGAGCAAGTCGTTACGAGTTCTAAAGAAATCGTTATGATAACTTATGAAATCGTTACGGCGAGCAAGTCGTTGCGAGTTCTAAAGAAATCGTTACGGTAACTTATAGAATCGTTATGACATCGACTTGTTTGAAACAACATGACTTTTCAGTCTAATAAGGAAATCGTTATGAATTTCAACAGAAATCGATATGGACTTAGAGAAATATCATGTTGAAAAGATTAAAGCTTCAGAGAAGTAATGCATACCTTTATTGGCTTGTTTGACCTTGGTATTTTTCCTGTACTTTAAGACTTATGAAATATTCATTAGATATGATTGATAAAATCTAGTTTAGTTTTGTTAATTACCAAAATACATATGTAATTAATTAAAATTACATGGGGACAGAATGATCATCAATCTCCCCTTTTTGGTGATGACAAAACTGAACAATAAGGATGGATAAAAAATCTGAAATCAGTCTGAAGATATGACATGCTAATTTTCTTCCTAAAAATTATTGGAGTGTGTTTCAGACATGCTAATTTTCTCCCCCTTTTTGTCATTGAGCAAAAAGACAATCTGAGACAAAGAAAGAAGAGAAAAGATAGAAGCAGATAACCAAGGGAATTTTCATTAACTTTGAGGTGGTACAGGTAAATAGAAAGCAGGAGACAAAAGAGAGGCAAAATGGGAAATAGTTTCCCATGCCTGTGCTTCCTGCTCTTCAAAATGAGTTTTAAAGACTCCAAAAGATACAAAGTAGGTTGGTCCCATGGAGGACACCATCCTTTTGAGATGAAGATCTAGGTGCTGATAGAGGAGATCAGCATATGCATTCTTGTCCATGTTCATCTTGAGGAATCGACGAGTCCCAAAGCTAGCACAGGAGAGGAATGGTCCATAGTCACAGGATAGTGATTGTGACTATCTCTGAGAGCTTTATGCAGGGCTACATATACTTTGTATCTTTCCTCCCAGACTTTGAGAGGGTCATCAACAAGATGTATAGAATTCATATCCAAGAAAGTAGCTGGAGAAATGGCTGGTTTGCCTTCCCTGGCTTGAGCTTCATTGAGTGCAAGCAACTGCTGAGCTGACAAAGGGTAGAACTTGGACCATTCTAAGGATGTCAGCCTTTCACATTCAGACAGAATGGGGGCTAGAACTTCAGCACTTACATGCCCCTGGTGATATTCCCTAAATAGGAATCTAGGAAAAGCAACCAGGCAGCCTTTCTGTACTTTAATTCTGCCCATTACTCTGGCAAAACGCTCAAAGATGATGGATCCTACAGAGGATTCCATGACAAGGAAATGGATTTGAGGAAGGGCTATCTCTTCAGGTATTTGGAGAGAACATCTAAAGTTTGAGAGATATCCGGAGTTAGAGCTGAAATGGCCTTTCTGAATTGGCTGAGCTGAACCTCTGGAAGTCTATGAACATATCTGTAATTGTTGAATAGCATGAAATGCCTGATCATTTTGATTTTCTTTTGAATGTAGGGTGCCCAAAGTTCCCTATGATATATCCTGAACCACTCTGATAAGGTCAGGGAGTGGTCCCTTGGAGGGAATCTAACAGATTTAGCAAGAATAAATTTCTTGAAGAGATCCTTGTGACCTTTGCCCCATTGGTCTTCTGATTTGGAGTGGGCAAGAGAGAAAATTCTGGATTTTTCGGATTTTGTAAGAGAAGTGTAGGGAAGAATGGTGTGCAAATGATATGTGAGATCAAGAAAGTGAAGGTTAATGATGGTTGCAAAAACAACCTTTGAGAGATATTCTCTGTATAGTGAGTGATGTTTGTTGTCCACTGTGAGAGAAAACCACAAAGGTGGGTATTTGGGTTCAGAGGAAACGGAGGAAGTAGAAGTAAGTTTCCTTTTCTTGGGGGCAGGACTAGAAGGGTCTGCCCTAAGAACATGTTCACCAACCTTCAATACAGACCTGAGGATCCCTTCCTCAAACTCATCCTTTATTTGATCCATAAAGGGAGAGTTAAGTTGGGCACTTTTAGGTATGATAGTGATGAAAGAGGGTGGAGGAGTAGGATGAAGAAAAGAGTGAGAAGTAGTTGGGAGGTCATCAACTGGTCCAAGGGAAGGACCAGAGGAGGAGGAGGAGGAGGCTCCAACTGAGGATGCTGGAGGGGCCTCAAGGATAGGAGAAGGAGATGAGGTGGAATGAGAAGGAAATGGAGTGGGAGAGGAAATTGGTCTAGATTGAGGCTTCTTGAAAGTTTGTGGAGCAGGAGGAGCTGTAGGAGCTGAGGGTGGAGTTGGAGGAATAGGTGTGTGAGAGGGAGAAGAGGGAGCTGGGGGCTTGGATGCCAAGGACTCTTCTGCCTCTTTCTGCACAGACTCACTCTCCAATGGCCCTGATGGCCCTGACCCTTGCTCAGATGGCCCTGGAGGCCCTTCAACCTGATCAGCTGGCCCAGATGGCCCTTGCACATTCACTGCTGCCTCTGCTGGTGCTGCTGCTGCTTCTGGCCCTGTTGGCCCTGCCTCTTCTGGTGTTGCTACTGCTTATGGCCTTGTTGGCCCTGCCTCTTGAGCTGATGGCCCTGACTCCAGAACCTGGGCTGCAGGAGGTGGAGGAGGAGAAACTTGAGCTCCAACCACCTTGAGAATTTCTCCCAGCAAACTTTTCATGGAACCCATTTCCTGGTTAAACCACTTCATGGCATTTCTTATGTTGGACATTTCCTTTGTAGCTGATGCTTGGCTCATGAAGATGGAGGATACATCTGATTGAAGAGAGCACAGGATTGTGCCTTGAGCATCAAGCCTCTCAATCACAGGCTTCAAATTAATCACTATCTTCTGCCTCATTTGCCTTTCATGAGGAGTGTCTGCTAACAGTGGGACTCTGGATTCTACTTCTTTCCCCTTTTGCCTAGCCTCTGAAACTGGAGGAGGCTGATCATCATCTGAATCAGAGGAGCTGGCTGTCTCCCCTTCTCTGACATCATCATGATCACGAGGTAGGTCTTCATCAATTGGTACACTGCCTATAGGCTCATCATGGTGAGCTGCTTCTTCTTCTAGACCTTCCTTGGATTGCTCCCCCTGAATGGGAGCATCTTCTTCCATGAATTCTTGCTCCCCCTGAATGGGAGCATCTTCCAAAACAATATTTTCAGGAGCATCTAATTGCTCCTCCTGAACTGGTATTGCAAGAGATTCATCAATGTGGCCTGATGCCACAGCTTCTGCCACTGATTCTCCGCCAGCCTCTGGAGTGACTGGAGTGGAGTGAATAGAATCCAATACCTCTTCAAGGATAGAGGCAACGATGGAAGTGGGTGAGGGATCTGCTGGACTTGCCATTGCTTCTTCTGCTAGTGCTTCGATTAAAGGTGATCCTGCTAATTCTGGAGCTGATGGTGCTGTTGGCTCAATTGCTACTGAAGCTTCTACTGCTGCTGATTGGTCTGCTACTGGCTGCTCTGCTGCTGTTTCTGCTGCTTCTTCCTGAGCATCAGGCAAAACACCTATGATGGCCTCTCCCTCTGCTACTGAAGCTTTGGACCAAGTACCATTTTGAAATGAAAAACCGCTTTTCTTTAGGTTTCTAGACCTAATCGCTTGGCCCATCTTCTCAGTGACTGCCCCTGATAGATCAACACCAAAGTGTTTGAATACTTTGGTGAGCAGGTGAGCATAAGGCAGAGAGACGTTTAGCTTACTCTTGGTATCCCAAATCTGATCTCTGGCGAACTTCATCCTTTCTATCATAACTTTAGCCATATTGATTTCCTGTTTTGGATGGCCCAAAACATCAAGTCTGAGTCGGCCTTGGTACAAGATGAGAAGGTGGCACTTCTCAGAGCCAGAATCTGACAAACTATGAAATGTAAAATCCTATTGAAGGCATTTAGCTGATTGATGTCCAGCTTTCCATCTTTCAGCCTGAAGTCTGGTCCAATGATACCTAGACCCTTCGCTTGAATATCCACTGAGTAGATTCCACTCTGACCAGATGTACATACACCAACTAGGTTTTTCAAAAACTCACGGTCGATCCTGATTTGGATTCCCTTGACAAAGGATGTCAGGGATCCATCTGCCTCTGATTTCAAACAAACATAAAAGGTCTTGACAAGGTCTGGATAGCTTACTTCCGAGAGGGTTGCGATTCCCATCCATTGCATCCTGATAATTGCGGCCACCACATTGTGCATCCCATTCTTCTCCAGATTTGCAATATCAACCTCTTTATTTCCACACAGCTTCGTCTTTATGAAAGTGAACCTCTCCTGCTGCTCAGGAGTAAGGAACTCGGCGCTGTAGCCACCCAAACTTCCGGAAACTGAGGATGCGGCCATGGAATCCGGTGAGGAAGTGTTCTGGAGGGTTGATAAGGAAGGAGGAGTGGAAGCCCTCAAGAAATTTTGCGGGAAGATGAGAGAAGCTTCAAACTTAGCAGAGAGTCGATATCGAAATTGTTAGGGCATCGGCTCAAGCAACCAGACGAAAGGGGGAAAAGGTAGACGATGGGATACGAATTGTTCTGTCATTGATTTTATGAATAAATAATGCGCTGGGGAAAGTGAGGCGCCAAAAGGCGGCAGAAAACGACAAAGGAGTTTGACCATTCAAACCGACTTCAATAAGAGAGTTGTTACAAAGGATAGTTTGAATTTCTTTTACTTAAAGCCATGGAGGAAAAAAATTACTTAATTCTGAAATTTAATGTGTCAGTTTTAAACAAAACATTTTTCACAAATTGCACATGCCTAATTCCCTTCTAAGAGATGTGAATCTCTCCTCGGGTAAAGCTTTTGTGAAAATGTCTGCTAACTGACCATTTGTATCAATAAAGGATATTTTAATATTACTATTTGCTACATGATCACGAATAAAATGATATCTAACCTCAATATGCTTGGTCCTTGAATGTTGAACTGGATTCTTGGTAAGATTAATGGCACTGGTGTTGTCACACAATAGTGGAATCGATTTGATATTTAATCCAAAATCTTCAAGTTGTTGCTTTATCCATAAGAGTTGTGTACAACAACTTCCAGCAGCTACGTACTCAGCTTCAGCTGTAGATAGTGCCACTGAATTTTGTTTCTTTGAAGACCAAGATATCAAACATCCTGCAAGAAATTGACAACAACCACTGGTGTTTTTTCTATCTACTTTGCATCCAGCATAGTCAGCATCAGAATAACCTACTAAGTTAATTTCACAACATTTTGGATACCACAGACCTAAGTCATGAGTTCTTGCTAAATATCTAAATATTCTTTTCACAGAAATTAAATGTGATTCTCTAGGATCTGCTTGATACTTAGCACACATACATACACTAAACAAGATGTCAGGTCTACTAGCTGTCAAATAGAGTAGTGAACCTATCATACCTCTGTAGATCTTTTGATCTACTTTCTTACCATCTTTATCACTGTCCATCCTTGTTGATGTACTCATTGGTGTTGACAGTGGCTTGGTATTTACGAATTCAAACTTCTTCAGGAGTTCTTTTGTGTACTTTGCTTGACAGATGTGAGTTCCTTCCTTTCCTGTTTGATTTGTAGTCCAAGGAAATAATTAAGTTCTCCCATCATGCTCATTTCAAATTCTCCCTGCATTAGCTTTTCAAAGTACTTGCAAAGAGATTCATCAGTAGATCCAAAAATAATATCATCTACATAAATTTGAACTAGTAGAATGTGTTTGATCTTTGACTTTATGAAAAGAGTACTATCTACTTGACCTCTACTGAAACCATGGTTTAAAGGAAAAGAAATAAGCCTTTCATACCAGGCTCTAAGTGCTTGCTTTAAACCATATAATGCCTTGTGAAGTTTGAAAACATGATTAGAAAATTCTGTGTCATCAAAACCCGGGGGTTGTTCCACATAAACTTCTCTTTTATAAAACTATTTAAAAATGTGGATTTAACATCCATTTGAAATAATGTTAAATTCAAAGCTGATGCATATGCAAATAATATTCTAATAGCCTCAAGTCTAGCTACATGTGCATAGGTTTCATCGAAATCTATGCATTCCTCTTGAGAATAGCCTTGAGCTACCAATCTGGCCTTGTTTCTTAAGATAACACCAGTTTCATCCAGTTTATTTCTGAACACCCATTTGGTGCCAATGACTGGACGGTCTGATGGTCTAGGAACAAGTGACCATACTTGGTTCTCTTGAATTGATTTACTTCATCTTGCATGGCTATTATCCAGGATTCATCAGTAAGAGCTTCATCGACTGTCCTAGGCTCTATTTGAGAAACAAAAGCTAGGTAATCACAAGGAATAACATTACCTCTTGTTCTTACCCCTACGGATGGATCACCAATAATATTCTCAAGTGGGTGATCTTTCTTGTGTCTCCACTCCTTTGGAAGATTTTCATGAGTAATTTCTTCTTGTTGCAAGTCTTCCAGAGGTGGATCATCCTTGTCCTTAATTGATGTATTCTTTAGTTTCTTGGACAGCTTATCTGCATCATCATTATCACTATCTTCTTCCTTTCTCAAGGAAGGGTTAGTTTCATCAAAGATAATGTGTACAGACTGTTCAATTAATAAAGTGTGTTTATTAAATACTCTATAGCCTTTGGGTTTAGAGGTGTACCCCATGAAGATGCCTTCATCTGATTTGACATCCAACTTACTAATGTCTCTTTTTCCATTGTTGTGGATGAAGCAAGAACATCCAAATGTCCTGAAGTGACTGATCTTTGGTTTCTTTCCTTTGAACAGTTCATATGCAGTTTTCTTTAGGATTGGTCTGATCATTACTCTGTTAATAATGTAGCTTGCTGTGTTGACTGCTTCAGCCCAAAAATACCTTAGCAGATCATATTCCGATAACATTGTTCTTGCCATATCCAATAGAGTTCTAATCTTTCTCTCAGCAATTCCATTTTGCTGTGGTGTCCTTGGTGCTGAGAAGTTATGCTCAATTCCTTGATCATCACAAAACTTAACAAATTTTTCATTATGAAATTCACCACCATGATCTGATCGGATAGAAACAATGCTAACTTCTGATCCTTTTGTACTTTCTTGCTGAAATTGACAAAGTTATCAAATGTGTCATCTTTATGCTCTAGAAATGATACCCATGTGAATCTTGAGTAGTCATCGACTATGACAAATCCAAAGTTCTTTCCTCCAAGACTGGTAGTCCTCATTGGCCCAAATAGATCCATAGGAAGGAGTTCTAAGGGTTTTGAGGTGGTCACCACTGTCTTTGACTTGAAGGAGCTCTTGGTGTGCTTTCCCTTGGCACAAGGTCTACAGACACCATCCATTTTTGCACTGACCTTAGGTAGACCTTCCACAAGATTCTTCTTCAGCAATTTTCTCATGCCATCTATGCTGCAATGACCTAGTCGTCTGTGCCATAATTCAGTAGATTTATTGTGGCGGAACACCTCGGCCAAGCCCATTAAACCGATAACGTACTTGATCCGAGTCTGCCTCCCGCAAACGGGCCGAAACCTCGCAAGGGATACCAAACCACAGTCTGTGTAAACACAAAGGAACACACCATTTCATATATATATTTCACAAGTTTACATAGCCATATTTTCACAAAACTGAAAGAAAGTATAAGAGCCTGGGGCATGCCCCGAGGTACAACTGAAACAAGTAAACTAACTAGCTACACTACACTCCTGGAGTTGCTACTACACAGCTGGAGGTACTGACCCTGCACCGCTACGACGCGGCTCTGAACTGGACGACGGTCGAGAAACATCCTCCTCACTCTCACTTGTGTGGGTAGGGGTGAGCCTCGCTAGTCATTGGCTCAGTAGGGAACTCCCCCAACACCGAGCAAACCAAAACCACAGGTATAAAAGCAGTAAACAGTACCAACAATTTATAGAACAGCTAAGCAGGATATAAAAGCTGTAAAAGTACTCACCGTCTGCCGACTACGAAAAACAACTGTAATAATAAACGGAAAATCAGTACAGGTGTACGAGCTAAAGTAGAGACAGCCAAACACGGCCACGTGAACTGGTTCGCAACACCAGAGACTGACTCGGACAAGCTAACACAGGTCTACCTCTCAGTCTCGCAGCCACGGACGAAAGGTCCAGCTGCCGCTCCACGTGAAAAGTCAAGCAACTGTGGAAACCAACTAAACCCACCACCTGCGGACCACACGTCGCAGACCCATGCCTGACACCTCCAGAGACCCTGCCCCGGCTCGCTAGAAGGAGGCACTGGAAAAGGACTAGCTGGGGACTAGTGTCGACTACTGGTGTCTGTACCCCCAACTACGAGCGCGCTACAAGTGACTAAAAGACAAGTACGGCAGTCACTGTCCCACTGTCGTCTTTCCCTCAGCCAGACGTACAACTCAAACACATGAGTGAGGGTGTCCAGGTCAGACGACACAGACCTCGACGGTACAGCACAAGTACGGGACAAAGTCCCGAGCTAACAGCCTGGCTCACAAAGAACCTGGGGCACCCAACTGGAGAGGTAACCACGGTAGGCGTCGTACTACTCGCCACGTACACTAAACCACGTGCACGTCACACACAACCACGTGAAGACTCACGTACACCGCATGCACTAGCAGTCCACTACACGTGAACACCACACAAACATGTAGGAACCAACCATCTGCGTACCTAGTACGCTAGTCTCAGAAAACACGAACACTGGTGCATTACGATTATCGTTGCACCGCTTGATAACACTAAATATCTAATATAACAACACTTTCATAAACACATGTTGACGGTAACATCGACTGCCGTCGATGGGATATAAACGGCAAGGTATCTGGCCGTTAAGCTTCCAGCTGAAGAACCTGGCGTCAATCGATGTTGACGCTAAGCTCTTCAAGCCCAGTTCCTGCAGAAACCCTAAACCAATCTTACATGCATTCTGATCCCGAAATCATCGAGAAAACATAGAGCAATAGCTCCTCTAACATCCATACATTACAATTAAGCTATAACAGCATGTTTTACTATTCAAATTCATCAAACCACCCATTATTCCCGCATGGTGCAACTAAACCCGAAAATGCATTAAACATGCTAATTCATGTAGTTAAGTTGTGTTATAATGATTCTAAAGAGTTAACCGGGTTCGTTCCCTACCTCAGAACACGCTTAAACCTCCCGAATTCTCCCGATTCACATCGAACCCTCCGCGAGCTCCCACGGCAATTACACCACGTCCCGGCGTTTCCTCGTCCGATTCGGCAACGCACACGTTCCACAATCTCCCAATTATCCTTTTACAGCTCTTGGAAGCATTGGGGAAGAAAGAGACATTAAATCCAGGCAAGGGAGAGAGAGAACAGGGTGAAAAACCTGCCCTCGGGTGACCCTATAACCTGCAGATTGCACAGGTTGGCGTCAACCCTTCTGCCGCCTAGAGAACCACCACTCATAAACGTCCACATCTTATGCCGCCAAGTTCATGCAGTCAACGGCAACTTACTTGGACGCCAACAAGTCAACGGCCACCCCTGGCCGCCAACTCCAACTTAACTGCAGCAGGTCCTATTTCATTTCAGGACCAAACCTGCACACTCCACAAACCTACACCACAATGGCCTCACAACGGCCATCACAACCACAACACACACGATCCAAAAGGATCCGAAAACAAGCGACGTTACATTACTATCATCTAAAAAGGAAATTTCGACCTCGAAATTCATAGCACAACTCAAAATTAAACAACTTAAACATACACACTTTTACAAGTACTATCATCTAAAAAGAAATATAAAAGCTTACTCAAACAGATAGGGATACCCTTTAGCCATCTCCTCGGCTAACTCCCAGGTATCCTCACCACCCAACCTATTCTCCCATCTTACTTTAACCAACTCAATTTCTTTATTTCTTAACTTCTTTATCTTTCGATCAGTGATTTGCACCGGATACTCTGGCATGGTCATATCCGGCCTCAAGTCACCACCTTGATAACTAATTATCTGAGCTGGATCTTCAATACATTTCCTCAACATAGAGACATGAAATATATCGTGAACATCTGCAAAATCTGCTGGTAAATCAAGCCTATAAGTCGTTTCCCCAATCCTCTCAATTACTCGGAGAGGTCCCACATACCTTGGGCTCAACTTTCCAGTCTTACCAAATCTTATAATACCTTTACTCGGGGAAACTCTCAAGAAAATCAAATCTCCCACCTCAAACTGAAGTGGTCTCCTCCGGATATCTGCATAACTTTTTTGCCTGCTTTGAGCTGCCTGCAATTTCTCTTTAATAAGCTTTACCATTTCTGTGGTTTGCTGAATCAATTCAGGACCCACTAATTGCCTTTCTCCCACTTCATGCCAGTTCAATGGGGTTCTACAAGGCCTTCCATATAAAGCTTCATACGGTGCCATCCCAAGACTGGTATGATAACTATTATTATAGGCAAATTCAACCATTCCCAAATGATGCTCCCAGCTACCTCCCCAAACCAAACAACAAGCTCACAATATATCTTCAATTGTCTGGATAGTCCTCTCTGTCTGACCATCTGTCTGGGGATTATAAGCGGAGCTATATCTCAGCTCAGTACCAATTACTTTCTGCAGACTTCTCCAAAAACTAGAAGTAAATCTTGGATCTCTGTCAGACACATAGTCTTCGGAATACCATGCAGTGGAACAATCCTTTCAACATAAATTTTTGCTAATCTGTCCACTGTCCAAGACATACTCACTGCCACTAATCTGCATACCTTAGTCAATCTGTCAACGAATACCCATATTCCATTATGCCCGGAACTCGATCTCGGTAAACCTGCCACAAAGTCCATGGCAATATCATCCCACTTCCACTGTGGAATGGGTAACGGTTGCAATATACCTCCAGACTTCTGATGTTCTGCTTTAATCTGTTGACAGATAGCACACCTTGCAACAAACTCTGCTATTTCCTTTTTCATATGGGGCGACCAGAAATGCTTCCTCAAATCATGGTACATTTTAGTACTACCCGGATGGATAGTGTACCTGGATTTATGAGCCTCTTCCAACACTCGCTGCTTCACCTCTCTTTCTTCCGGAACAAACAACCTGCCTCTGAGCCTAACCACACAATTATCATCAATGGTAACTCCTTCCTTTTCACAATCTCAGCAACTTACATCTGCTCTCTAAGCTCAATAATCTGCCAGTACAAGGACGGCTCTACAGCACTAGCAGCTAGTACTGCCCGTCGCTGACTACTGGGCACATATGCATAATCACATCTGGGCCTCTGTCAATCACATTCCCCAATCATCTACTTGGTAACTACTGCCATTTTTCATATCTAGAGTGCCTTCTAGCAGATTAAAATATTGTTGGAAGTAGAAACAAAGTTAAGAAAATGGTCTTCATAAAGCAAACACACACCAATCTGGTTGGGTTTATAAAATTCACTTAATAATTTTTTTCTATGGTTTCATATGCACATTAAAACAGTAAAGAAGGAGTGTGTGAGATTCTGTATCTCTATCCTAGGTGTAGCCTTATTTCTTCTGAGGTTTTACTGATAATTGGTAGGATGATTAATATGTTGAGGCAATGCATCTAATAGCTTTAAATGGCTCTTGGCAGAACATAGACCAACATTTCTAATCTAATGTTGGGTTCACAATATATGATCATGACATCAATACATCATTATCAGGTCATTGCTACATTACAGAAGGAGTGAAATGATCTATAGGAGCTAAATTTCAGGCTTTTAGTATATATACATTAGTGCATATAGGACAATTAGAAACTGTAGATAATTAGAAACTGAGGCAATTAGAAATGGAGATAATCTAAGTAGTAATGTATTGATGCACTTATCTCTATGCTTTGGTCTAACCTGTTTAACAAAGAGAGTTTCTAACCTGTTAACATACTGAGGCAATTAGAAACCATATGCCTTTGATCTAACCTGTTTAACATACTGAGGCAATTAGAAACTATATGCTTTGAAGTACATATTTAAAAACCTGACAACCATAGTGACCAGAACGAAACAGAGGAAAATTTTAAAGAAAATGCAGAAAAATTTAACTTTGAAATAAGCTTTGCAGAAAATGGAATTACCAGGAGGCGAGAACACATGGATGTAATAATTGGAAAAAGGATTTTCAAAGACATGGATCCCAAGGCTTAAGAAAATTCCACTAATAACCTCAGATTAAGACACCTAGTATGGCATGCATACTGATAACCATTTTCTTAAAAAAATAATTAGATATTCTCTGAGCACTTTTTTAACATAAGGAAGGAAAAAAAAAAAAGAAGAATCTGGCATCGCACGATTATTAAAAATCTAGCCGTAGAAATCCATCAATCTAAAAAATTTTTGAGTGAACCAAACGAAGTAATCCTTCAATCATATTCAAATGCATTCACTCATCTACCATTAAGAGAAATGTCGATACAAATATGCAGGGCAATGGAAGCATGGAAGAATGCATGGATGTGGTATCTATGAAGTGACTGAGGGCTATTTTTATCAAATACCTGTGTAAGGAATCAAGCAGACTCCTCACCGAGCTGAGCAACCTGCTAAGCTCCTCGTCGTTCCTCAAGCGCGTGATCCTGTTCTTCTCGATGCGTTCCTAGCCAGCTCCAGCACCTCAGCACCTCCAGCATGTCGGAGCCGACGCGTTGGCTTAACGGCCGGTCTTGAGGAAGCGGGCGACCCGCCGACGGCGAAGCTTCGATGGGGAGTATGCGAGGGCGAGGGGGAGGCTGTTCGCGAAGGTTTTGGGTAGAAAGGAATGGGAACACTGAAGGTTTTGGGTAGAAAGAAGGAAAAAAAAAGAAACAGGATTCGCAAAATAAAGAAACATCACAAATGCGGAAGGTTTTGGTAGATCATAAGGAAGAAGGAGACGGGAGCTTCGTAGTCGACGCGCTGGGGATTTGGCGGGCGTAGTGCAGGAAGAACATAAGGAACAAAAAAACAAAAAGGAAACAGGTTTCTGTAAAAAGAAGAAACCTCAAAAATTGCGGAAGATATTGGTAGATCATAAGGAAGGGACGCCGAAGATTGGGACGGGAGCTTCGTAGGCGACGCGTTGGGTAAAACAGGCATTTTTGAGGAAACAATATACCGCAGTTTTGGTATCGCGGAGGGAGAAAGAGAATAGTGGATAATGTCATAGCACAGTTTGGGAGCTTCGTAGCCGACGCGCTGGGGATTTGGGCGGGCGTAGTGTAGGGAAGGAACATAAGGAACAAAAAAACAGAAAAGGAAACAGGTTTGGGCGGGCGTAGTGCAGGGAAGGAACATAAGGAACAAAAAAACAGAAAAGGAAACAGGTTTCTGCAAAAAGAAGAAACCTCAAAAATTGCGGAAGATATTGGTAGATCATAAGGAAGGGACGCCGAAGATTGGGACGGGAGCTGCGTAGGCGACGCGTTGGGTAAAACAGACGTTTTTGAGGAAACAGGATACCGCAGTTTTGGTATCGCGGGAGGGAGAAAGAGAATAGTGGATAAATGTCATAGCATAGTTTGGGCGGGATTTACGGACTTTTTGGACTGCCACGTGTACTTTTAGAACTGAGTATTATTATAATAGTATAGATAGTATAGATTTCACGGCCCTTCCCAAAAAAATCAAGTCTTAGTGGCCGTTACTATTTTTTTTTTGCAATTAAATCATCGTTACTAATCAAACAAATATCATTACAAATAAATAAAAATCTAAAAAATAAACCGAGGGCGCCTCCACCGTCCGATGGCTGGCTTCTTTTGCGAGAACACTGACCTCTTCGAACTCGGAAAACCCAAAACCCGCCTCCGCCGCCGCTGCACCAAACGGCGCTGCTACTGGAGAGACCTTTAGCAAAACCCCCGGGAGAGCTCAGGCCACTCCGAGACCTTCTCTACTATGGACCAAATTTGATAGTCGTGGCCTTGTAGAAAGTATTTCATTCTGGTCTTCCAGTAAGGATAATCTTCACCATCGAAGAGAGGGGGTCGGTTGACAGACTGACCTTCAAAGTTACCTTGGGCTGCCATGGATCTTTACTTTTCAGATCGTTGGATCATTTTTTTTTGTCGAAGAGACTCGCTCTGATACCACTTGTTGCCCAGTTGAAGAGCCCAAAGTGGGGGGGGGGGTGAATGGGTCTTTTAAATTAATCTATTAATACCTGTAAATCAAAACATTCACACAACAACGTTCTTCGATAGAGGTTAGTAGCTGTTAGTTCGAAAGGCATCACACAAGGAAAATAATCACACAACACAAGATTATCCTGGTTCGGACCTCTATCTTACCACAATCTGTTTTCCTTTTCCTTTTCCTCCAGAATTAGCTTATTATATCATCTTTTACTTTTTTTAACAAACTTGCTCTCAATGAGATTTGAATCTATGACCTCATAATCCTAATGTATACAGAGATCTAACCACTCCTTGTACATTACACAATCTGATTCCTTTTGATAGGTTTAATTAGCAAAAGGTGGCTTTGGCATTTCTTGTGATAATACATGCAGGGTGCAGAATTAAGGGCATCAACTTTCACAGGAATTCTGTCAGGGGCAAGAACTTAATATATTGCCACGTTTCATAAAATATAATCTCAAAACAATATACCCTGACAGTCAAAGCTTCTTTTTTATATATTGGACAACCGTTAAATATCATTTGGTCTGACATATTTGTGCATTTTCAATTTTCTATAGTTTATACTTAAATGTATGATTGTCTTTTTAAGGTTTCAAGTTCTTAACGAATTCATCTGAATCCTCTCATTACTAAGTTCAACTTTTCTATACTTTAGTGTACAGGCAGTTAAAGTCCACATCTTGAATTCTCCCACTTTATATCCCTTCCACTTTCCATCCAAAGATGGTAACTTGTAATCTCTAGTGATATGTGTAACCTGTAATCTCACCAAAGATGTACATTCAAGTTCACCAATTTTGTTCACTCTAGATAAATGTAGAAACTAATTTTTCTGGAAGAACACTTAAGCCAACACAGTGAACACCAGAATTGCCAACAAAATAATACGAAGCATTCCCAAACACCACAGTCATCTTGATTCTTGTCAAGGTTGGGCCAAATGAAGTATTTCAAACACCTACCCTTACCAATCTTGCAATGTCTTTATCACATTGTTGTTTAATGTAGAATGAACATGATTTTTGCTAGCATAAAGCACAAAAATGCTTATAACTGCCTATCATATAAAAACAAAACAAAACCTGAAAACAAATACTTTAGCTCCAATATTCAGATTAATGACGAAGTTGTTAATTACTCATTCAATAACCTTAAAATGCTCACACATCTAAGAGAAAGAGAGACCAAGTTAAAACAATAAAATGCAAGAGACATAGTGTATCCAAAATTATTAATGAATAAAAAAGAAAGATTTAAATGTTGTACCTCCTTGCGAGTATTTTAGTAGCAATGCACCAGAGTAAGCTCCTTGCTGTGGTTCCAATCTTTTGAAAAAACCAACCAAAAATCATCTTCAGAAAAAAAAAATAATATTAGAAGCTCCAGCCTAAAATAAATTAGAAAGACTGAACCCTTGAATGACTCAGCAATAAGTTCATTCAAGCAGTTGCATTATAAAATGTTATGAAAACTAAATTTTAACACATTAACATGAATTTTGACATGTACATGAAAAGGTGGAAAATTATGTAAATATTGTGTGAATGAAATCAATACACATCTAACGTAATTCATCAATAAAAAACAGAACATAAATAAGTAGTTCTTTTATATGATGTTGTGGAGAGGATATAATAGACATTCAAAAAGATGAATTCATGAATGCAAGTTTAAGTAGTTCTTTTTTATGAACAAATATGTTAGAATACATACAAAGACTATTTTTAACAAAAAACTAATAGAACCACACAATGCAGTGAACGATTTATAAACACATGCTGCATATTAAGGTACAATAAGAGTTCTTATACACGATTTATAAACACATGTGTATCAGTTTATAAAATCTGAAAACAGATCTTATACTCTGCTTTCAGGAGTTATGCTCATAAGAGTTCTATTTTCTACGTGTGTAATGTACATTACTGGAATTTAAGACACCCCGCTAACCACCAAGAAGTATTCTTAAGAGACCACCTTTCTCAAATGGTGAAAGACACTTCAGGAGAAGCATATGTCAATATCTCACACCAGAAGATGTATATATGTTGAAAATAGCAAATGTTCTTAGCAATACCAAGGAATATCTTCTTCAGGATATACCTGGGTAGAGAATTGGACAGAGAGACATTGCTAAAGTAATAGATTTTTTGGTTAGTAACTCAGTGGCTAAGATCTGACTTTGAGGTTCCAATCTCCTAAAAAACCAAGCAAAAATCGTTTACAGAAAAAAAAAAAAAAGATAACATTACAAACTGATATTGGTTGCGGTGGTGGGGAGAGAGAAAGAGGGGGGGGGGAGCAAATGGAGTTCACAGAGAGGATGGGTTGGGGTCATAGTGGGGAGGTTAGTGGAATGATCATGTGAAGAGATAGAGGAAGGTTTCTTGGGCAGAAAAAAAAATGTTCTGGTGTCGACAGAAGAGAGGTGGAGAAAAGTGGAGAAGAGAGGAGAAGAAGAAGAGGCAACATTCTACCTTCTTGTTTGCTGTTGATGCTGGGACTTCTCGTGCGGCTGCATAGGGCATCCTGATCGGCCAGGAAGAGGTTGGCGGCTAGGTCCCAGACGTGGAGGACCATGTTGGTGCCGATGCCGCCGATAACGGCAGTTGCGGCGTGAAGAAGATGGCTAGGAAGAGGTTGGGGCCGCGGAAGGCACAGGCCACGACGCCGTAGGCGCGGGCGGCGTCCTCCTCGTCGTCAGGGTGCCGAGCCAGACACGAACCTTCTTCCAGAGGTCCCTGATCTCGGCCGCGAACCTCCCCCAGGGCCGCTTCCGCACGCCCCGAAACCTGGTCTCCCTCGCTGCTGCCGCCACCGCGGCCGGGTCGACGGTAGCCTCTCCTCCCTTCCCCATGGCTGTGTGAGGAAACCTGTGGAAAAGATGGGTGCTATGTGGGCAGGAGGGAGGAGGGGGAAGCTATGGGATATGGAGGCGGAGGAGGAAGAGGAAGTGGGGGTTCCTTGCGTCTGTGTAGAGAGGTGAAGACAGGATACGTGTTGGAGAAAACTTAGGGGCGTCGCCAGCCCTTCGGCTTCTCCCCGAGAAATGAAACGGCGGAGAAGATTGAGCACAAATGGGGAGAGAGAGAGAGAAAGAGAAATGGGAGCAAGGACACGTCTGCAAGACCTTTAGATTTATGCCACGTGTTCTGGGTTTAGTTTAGGCGAGAAACAGGACTTCTGTTTTAGTATTACTAGTTCTTTACCCGTGCGATGTACGGAAATTATTAAATTTATAATTTTAATAAATATTAATATCTAAAATAGTTAACATAGTTAGTTGTTTCAATACATAAATATCTTTTATATTAAATTTGAATTGAATTACATGTTTAGTCTGAATATTTTTTTACGATGACGAAAAAAAAAATTGTCCAAGATTTTAAATGAATATAAATTTTCAAATTAGATGTCAACAAAATATAACTTTCCCAACATGTTTACGTATGTAAAAAAGAACAACATATCTAACAACATAATAAGAAACATAAGAAATATATATAGTGATAAATCCAAAATGTCAGTAAATAAAAATGTTCACAAAAGTTTCTCTTGTGTCATGTAAGTTTAATTCACAAATATTCATAACAACAGATCTCATCTCAACTTCAAACATCTTTTTTTTCAATTTTAATTTTTTCATCTTGCTGCATGAATGTTGTGTGGGAACATTGTCAACAGATAAATCTTCTCCACGATCATTGTCTGGAATACTTCTCTTCAATGGAGTAATGTTACTGGAAGAACATGTAATTGAAAAGGTTTCCTGAATCACAGATAGAGAATTTAATTAATGTCACTTTATAATTAATATGACACTTTCTATAATTGAATACTTTTGACAGGTGCACTTACAGTATCCACATCAGTAATTTGTTCACCTTGTTTGATGCTCTCATCCAGTTCAAGATTTTCATTTGATTCCTAAAAATAATAAGATAAATAGAATTACTTTGAATATTAAAAAAATGCAATAAGTGTATGTAATTTGGTTAATAATTACAATTGAGGAAGACAAATATTCTTCAATTAAACTGTTATCATCCGTCACACGAACAACTGTTAAATAAGCCACTTTTGCTGAAGGTTGAACTCCGTAATTTGGATCTTGAAATGAATTTTTATGAAGAAAATTATCTAACTCTCCTGGGAACGACTCGGTATCTCCATCCTGTCAAGAAAGTAAGAAGTTCATATTCAAATATAATGAAATATGTTGTAGATCCAAAGTTCTTATGAGAGTGTACCTTTATCAATTTGTCACGTAAATTATGGCAGTTTTATTTAGGATTTGATTGGCCTCTCGATCAAACAACAGAAATGATGCACTTCCATATGATCAATAACTCTAAGCTGAACTTTATACCTAAAAATATTTATATTCTTTAGAATATGCATATTATAATCAATCAAAAATTTATAAATATATTTGAAATTTTGAAATAATACCTTGGAACAACAAATTTACAAAGAATGAGCATTTGTCACACCAGAATTTGCCACCATCTGGCTTAACTTTCCTTCTACATTTGTTACATGAGTTGTAAAACCAGTTGTATTCTGTCTCAATTTTCATGACTTTCGCCAATGTTACACATTGGCCAATCTGTATTGCAAGAACTTATCAATCCGTTTAATTTTACTAATGAATAATAAATTTGTCAGTTTCTATGAACAAAATGGAATATATCTTGCTATTCTATTTTTTACCTGACGTGTCTCTCGAATTTCATCCAAAAATTTTCTTTCTGTTAACTGAAGCAAATCTTCTTTCAAAGAATATGATGATTGAGTTTTATTTCCATTGTTCTCTCATTCTTCAATTTTCTAATACATGTCAGCTCCCCAATTACATATGTGAACAATTTAAATAAGAAAATGTATTATATGTTTTAGATCTAAAAAATTGAACACATCATTTAATAAGATAACCTACTTACCAACCAAGTATGTGACATCAATATGATTTGAAGTGATGTCTTCAAATGCAATGAAATCAAATGATTTGGTAGGCATTAACAAGTCATGACATTCTCGAACAGACGTTGAATAAAGAAAGTTGATTCTGAAGGCATGTTGAGTAGCTTATAGCTTCCAATATTCTCGCCAACTCCAAAGTTTGTAATTACATAAGAACTGCCTTCTTTCAATTGACAACTGATTTTATTGAAGAGACTTTTCTTCATCGTGGCTTGGATCTTTCCACCCTGTTAATAATAATTAATACATTTAATGACTACCAAAAAAAAAATTTGAATGGTAAATAAATTACCTTTTCATCTATTAAAATAAAATCAATACTAAACACTTCTTCAGGATTGTTGAACTTGCTTGTATTCCATAGAGTTGTTACTTTCACCTTGATTTTCCATGTCTCCTTAAATGGATTAATCTCATCGATGAAATCAATTTTGGGAGCCATAATCTGCATGACAAAAATGACTCATCTTATTTGATATTAAATAATGTCACAACATATGAAAAAAAATGTAACATTGCAACAATATTATATTTGAAGATGAATTAAAAACAAATCTAGGATGGGAAGATAAATAAATAAAAAGGCTAGTAGAGTATAATACTGACCTATGCCAAATTTTGAAATATTTCTTTAAACACAACATTAGTTGTAGTGTTTATTATTTCTCATTGCTTATCTGTCACCAAAATTTTCAATCCCTTTTTACTCTTAACTCTCGAAACAACAACATATAATTGTCCATGACTGAAAACTGGCTTTGGAAGATACAAACCAACATGTGAAAGTGATTGGCCTTGACTCTTATTTATAGTCATTGCAAAGCAAACTGACAATGGATATTGTCGTCTCTGTAGTTTGAAATGTCATTTTGTTTGCGAAGGTGTCAGTATGATCCGAGGAATGAAAACTTTCTGTCCAATTTTATTCTAGAGATGACATGTGCTTCTACAACATGGTTTCCCAAATTAGTGATTTTCAATCGCGTCCCGTTACACAACCCGGCACTTTGATCAATGTTTCTAAGCAACATGACATGTATACCAATCTTCAACTTCAACATATGATTTGGGATTCCTGAAATTTAAGACTATTGAGAAAGTCTGAAGTATAGAGATCCTCATGAGTTTCACTATCATTGTCAGCCTTGCAAATGGTGTCTGAACTTAGATATATCTTTTCTTCTCCTGGGACTAAAGAAAGCATATATTTATTAATACTCTCAACATGATCATGTGTAGGAGTAAGGATAGCTCTCTTTTGCAGATAGTGTGTCGTGTAAATTATCCAGCAATGATGGATATGTATTGTCAACTATTGCTGCAAGTGGATTGCATGAATCTTTAATAAGCAATTCATCTGGAATTTCTATATCTACTTCTCCATCATTAGGCTGACCTAAACGACCATCTCCAATTTTCAAAATCCAGTCTGCAAATTCTTTAATCTCTGTTATATCAGATGCAGAAGAACCACTCAACAGTCTCATATTTTGCTTAAGTTAAGCAGTGACATGAACTCCACAGGTATGAAGAATTAATGTTGCAAACACAATGTCCTCTCTACTACCTTTAGGAATGACTGGTAAGATTTGTCTGAAATCACCTCCTAAAACACCACTTTACCACCGAAGGGTTCATCTGCACTTGTTGGATTAACAAATCTGAGTATATCTCTTAAAGTTCTATCAAGAGCTTCGAAACAAATCTATGCATCATTGGTGCTTCATCCCAAATAATTAACTTTGTCTTAACCAACAGCTCGGCCAATGGACTTCCTTGTTTAATGTTGCAAGTAGAATCTTCATTGACCATAAATGGTATCCCAAATCTAGAATGAGCCGTCCTACCTCCAGGAAGTAGGAGAGATGCAATTCCACTGGATGCTACAGTAAGCACAATTTCTCCTTCAGAACGTAAAGCAGAACTAAGAGTTTGCCATAAATACGTCTTTCCAGTACCACCATATCCATAGAGGAAAAATACGCGTCCATGGTTATTTGCAATTGCAATCATGATTGTTTCATAAACATCTCTTTGTTCATCATTTAGATTGGAAAGTAATTCTGTGCTCTCTTGACAATGCTTGTCTATCATACTGTAACTCATCTTGCATGAGTTTATTTTGTCCATCGGTTAGAACAACACCTTCTGGAAATGGTATTGATTGATAATCTCTAAGACTCTTTCCATTGCTTTGTAGAATCTTCTCAATTTCATAGAGGGCATATTTCTTTAGTTCCTCGTCACTTAGTTGTAACTCTGAAATATAATAAATTAACAATAGATAAATTTTACTATATTCCCTACAATTCCAAAATATTTAATAAAATAAAATTGCTAACCTTGATATTGTAGAATATTTCTTTGTCTAGCCAAAATATCTTCTGCTAATAGACACCAAGTCTTCTCCAAATATGTTCTGGCTTTGAAAAACTATTGGATAGTAATAAAATGGCAAATAGTCTTCTCAAATAACAGCCTGACCCCCAGAATGATGCCTCCTCTATAGCATTTATGTATTCCTTATCATCATCAAGCAATCACAATGCATAACATGCTTCTTTGAATGTAGGGTACAAAATCCCATCGACAGTCCGTATGTCTTGGAAATATTTTGGCCATTTAACCTTATTAAGCAAAATTCTCAGATAATACAACTCTCCACTCCAGGAGGCACATAGAAACTCTTCCAATAGCAAATCTTTGTTTTCTTGGACTCAATTTCTTTTGAGCTTGTTTCTAGACAAACTTTGTTGGGAATTCGGAGTAGGTTATGTGCTTTGCTTCATCAAATTTCGCATTAGCTTCCATCCATGCTAAAACACATACTTCTTTCGACTCCAGGTCGATTTAAAACTTCGTCAAGTGGATCTGCATCTGAGAATAGAGACATTGCTCTCCTGGTAAATGGAAGCTCAATTTTTCAACAGCAGACTCTCTATGATGAATATCAAAAGAAAAAATTCTCCACACTGCTTCACATGCAGATATGTATCTACAATCATAATACATCTTTATTTCATCAATTTCACAACTTTCAGAGTTCTCATAGAAGGCTGCAGTCACCCGATCATGGCCTTTGTTAATGTATTTGAATAGATATTTGATTGACCTTGACTGATTGCACCATTCCACATTAATATGAGCTTGATATTTTAGCAAAAGCTGATGATTATATGGTACTACAAATCTATTGTCCAAAAGAGCTCTATTTTTCTCAATAGTCATACCATCATCTCTTCTTCTATAGCAAGGATATCCATCTTCGTCACAAGCAGAATTTGATATATTCATTGCAAACATATTCAGTTAAACATAGTGTCCAATATGAGTTTCAAGTCACTAATTCACACGGACATCAGTACACTGTTAACTTGGGACCGCAATGTGGTTGCTCATGCAATGTTTACTGCATGACAGGTCTTCCTTGTGTCCACATAGTGGCATCTTCTAGATCATTTTCAGCAAATATTTCACACTTGAACTTTTGTGCTGCATTTTATTCTGTGGAGGCCTATCGACAGACATATGGCTTTGCTTTTCATCCAGATGTTATGATAGTTTCACAGTATGGTCTATATGATGTAGGAGCTTCACAGATACTGACAGATGAGGGCATGACAGATACACAACCACCACAGTCTACGGTAGGTACATATCGTCGTCAGCGACGTCACAGAGGTTCGACTAGCACAGTAGCACAGCCGAGTCAGTCTAACCTACTTGGAGAGACATTAGACAGTATATCAGAGGACATGGATTCTGAGACAGAGCGGGCAGAGTCATGTGATGCTATCTTAGTGCATGAGACAGCCACAGTCGGAGACAGAGGTTGATGCACAGGAGCAGTGTCACAGCCGTGGTCGTGGTCGAGGTCGAGCATCTAGAAAGGGAAAGAAGAGATGGTTTCCACAGTTTTTTTGAGATGATTTATGTACTTGATATTTTTTTTGTGTTCTCGTGTACATATGTATTTTGATGTATTTGTGATTTAGACATGATGTATATGTGACTTAGAGATGATGTATTTGTGATTTAGACATTTACAAACATTTTGGCATGTTATTTGTGATTATCTTTGACATACATAGAAATGCTATCGTACAGGTACATGTACAAATAATGAAATATAAGTGGAACAGGGGAGGTGCTGTCCATTTTGTTTTAAATAAATAGAGGTATGTTTACAACGTATAGTTTGTTATTAATAAACTACTTTGCTATCATTTTCAAAGATTCAAATTCTAATCTAAAATTTAAAAGTTGAACATATGTTTTCCAACAGAGGCAAAATTTAAAGATTCAAACTACTTTACTATCTATAAGAACCGAAAACACACAAGTGTTTCCAATAGAAGCAAGGAACACACACAACACCGCGCTCTGTGAAAACACAGGGCGCGGCCTGAGATTTTTTTTTATTTTTTACCTGGGAGTCGGCAATGGCATTGCCGACTCTAGAGCCGGCATTGCCAATGCCGACTTTAGAGTCGGCATTGGCAATGCCGACTTTGAAGTCGGCAATGCTAATGTCGGCTCTCTCCCTCTCTGGGGTTTTCACAGAGCCGCGCTCTGTGAAAACACAAGGCGCGGCCTCGGAGGCTTTAGGCTTTTTTATTATTTTTAAGCCTAGAGCCGGCATTGCCATGCCTACATTAGAGTCGGCATTGGCAATGTCGGCTTTGAAGTAGGCAATGCCAATGCCGGCTTTAGAGCCGGCATTCACATTGCCGACTTTATTATTCTCCCACCCGATCTCCCGTCACCAAGTTGCCTACGTGGCAACTTGGTGACTATTTTGGGAAATAAATTTAATATGTGATTAAATAATTAATTAATAATAAAAATATGATTATTATATAAAAAAACCCTAGTATTATTTTATTTTTATTGGTCTTTTTACTGGAAATGTGTTTCATAGATGTTGATAGTGTAGTTCTTTCGTTAAACATTTTTATTTGACACCCTTGATTAACGTTCTTTGAATATTGTAATTTGTGGGGTTGATATATTAGTTTGTCCTGTAAATTGCTTTCTTCTTTGTGTCCACGTATTGTATGGGAAATTGTTAAATTTGAATAAATAGATTTTGTAAATAATATTTATGAAATGAATCTTTTAGGACTATAGATTTCAATAAATTTGCATTGGTTTTAGATTGCCCTTGTACGACACCGAAACATTTCAGTTTCAGACAATACTGCCATCCATGGTTAGGATTGGCATGACATTAATTTCAGAAGATTGCACTAATGCATCAGTTATTCCATTGGAGAGCAGGAGGGGCTATTCCATTGGCATGACATATGCTCTCACCCAGTTCAACTCCACCTCACTGAATGCCCATTTATCCAGAGCTTATTCCACTGTTGGGCTTGGCAAGGATGGATTCGTGGAGGTTTTAGTTGCATATCAGAACCTTGATGATGAAGGGTGGTTTCAGGTGACCAGAGAGCAAAATCAAAATTTCACATTTTGTTTCTCCTACAGAAATTTTCTGGGGTGAGCTTTCAAAGGGCAGAGAAATGATGGTTGATGTATATCACTTGCCAATTATTTCTAGTACAGATAAATTATTTAGAGAATTTCTTCTGGCTTAAATATGTTTCCATTATTTACTTGCTAATATTGTCTCAGCATGGTACTAACACCTCAGGGCCAGTTGTTTTGTCACAATTACTTTACAGATATCGCTAATGTAACGATCTGTGGGTTTGATTTGACAAACATCTTTGCTGATAATTTTACAATTTCTCCTGGTTGCTTAATCCATGTAGATGAGGCTAGCTTCAGTTTTTTTATTTATTTTGTGGATGAATAATACTAACATTGTCAAAGCTTATGAGAGTAACAGAATTGCTATATTTTGCTACTACACGTTTCATCCAGGATTGTCATGGGTGAAGTTTCGTTGTTTTTTCGTAAGCAAATTCTCTGCCAAAAGGTGACATTTTGACATGGAGCAAAACAATTCTCCATCTGCTATAAAAACTGAATTCTCTGCTTAATCCCTATACTTTTTGCTACAATGAATATGGATTCAATTGTTCTGCTCCAGAATTTGCAAATTCCATAGCATGGAAAAAGCCAGAAAAGTTCAAGCTTATTGTTTATTCACAAAATTATGAAAGTACACCATCCATGGAAGTTTTTGGCAGGTTTACTAAGTGATGCTATTGTAAATTGATGTTTAAAAGGTAGCTATATTTTCTCGTATTCCCTCTACTTGGCTTTCAGATGTAAAATGTCAAAAACAGGATGGCAAACAATGCATCTTATAGTTTTCCATCTACAGTTCAGTGTGAAGCCATAACAACTCATTTCAGTCAGATGCTTGGATTGGCCGAGGCCAGATGTACATTGGCACACGTATAATGATTCACATATACAGGTAGAATAACTAAGAAAAGGATACATACCTCAAAATTAGATGAGACAGTTAAACAGGAAGCTTGAGTACTGGTTCTCAGTGTTACTCTCTCAGGAACGTTAAATAATGGCCTTGTAGTTTCCCTGTGAATCCATTGTGTACAAAATGTCAATAGAGCACAACATGAACAGAAAACAACATAAAGGAGTAAAAATACATTACAGCAATAAGGAGGTATTTTGCAGATTAATGGGAAAGAAAATCCAGATAAACAAATGAGCAACAAAAGGAAGAAATATTAATTTGTACCAGTTAATGAAATAGATAGATAGCTAATTATCAGGCATATTAAATATATAATATATTGTTGATAAGGTGGCAATGTTTCAACTGCCACCCCATGCTGGTCATAAAATTGTAAAACATAAAATACCAGGAACATAAGCATAAATCAAATTATGTGAAACATGGAGCTGTGGCAACAATGTCTAATGTACAGACAACTCCAAGAGTATCAGAGGCAGCAACAACTTCAACAATTAGATCAGGAAGCAAGACATCAGAACTCCTCAAATGAGTTTTGTGGTATTGCAAAGCAGGTTGCCGCTGATCAGTTACCCTTGGTAGTAAATGGCATGCCCATTCGTGATATCAAGCAAAATATGATCAGACAATGAATAAAACTGCCATGGCATGCTCAGAGTACATAGAAGTTTAAACACTCCCAATACACACTTGTATTGGGAGTTCTTTTGCAGGAAATGTTTATTGCTCATGGTGCATGTTAATCATATAAGAAAATTCATGGGCTACAATAGTTATACAGTAATCAAAGAAACATTAAGATCTGTGCATCTTAAAATTGAAATAATCACTGTAGCTACAATATTCATAATTAGAATGAACAATCTTATGAAAAATAATAGTTCACATGCAACTTATGTTGCAACTTAAAAAAAAATGGTTCAGATTTACTGGAAGCTCAAAACAATTTCAAACTTCAAATATCATACCACTTATAATATAGATATAGATAGTATAAATTCAAACTCTTTGACTTCAAAGTATACCACATTGCATTCCTATAACTGCAGTGAAACATTTTAATATCATGCTAATAGTTGTTTATGGAGAATTTTCCTGGATTTGTGGAGAATTTTCCTTAACATTTTAATATCAGTGAAAACATTGACTTCAAAGCTTTCCATGGATTTTGTGAGAATTTTCCTCAACAGTTTCCATTTAATCTACATGTGTTTGATCTCATGGATCGATGGTCACATATCAATGTAATATAAGTTATGTGATCAAAGTGATTAGATTACATTACATCAAAGCATTGAGAAAATATGCAGATTTAGGTACAGAGATCAATTACCCAGGACGTCTAATACAAAAAGCAGAATTAGGTACAGAGATCAAAGGTCTTCATGGTTTTTGTGGAGAAATCTCCTCAACAGTTTCCATTTAATCTACATGTGTTTGATCTCATGATCGATGGTCACAGCCACAAAACCAATCCTCATCACCTATCTCCCAACACAGGGAAGTGGTTGGACATCTAGTTAAAAATGGACACTACCAAACTCTTTTAACTACTACAATTGATCTTAAGGGCCTTTTATATACAAATTCTTTTAAAGAGCTAAACACATTGAATCAGTACATCTACTCCAAGGTTCTAAAGAGTAGAATTTGCACAGAAAATATCATAATTTTATATGTACAACTCCAGTCGGTTGAAATTCAGCAAGTAGTTTGATGAGGGCACTCCTATCTTTTAGGGGAAGTAGCTTTCTGCTGCTTTTCCCATTCCCCCCCCCCCCTCTTTTTTCTTGGGGATGGGTGGGGTATGGAGGTTCTTAACTTACAAAAGTTTTGGTAGTTTTTTCATGACTTTTCATTGACTATCACTGATTTTCCCATTTGTCCATTGTTAGTTTTTTTTTTTCAGAAAAAAGATTGTAGGCATGCAAAGATGCTTGTCCATTTCCTCCTTGTTTTCATTTTCTCTATCTCCATTTGTCAGTCCAGTCCTACCTTACATGTGCCATGAGTGGCTAATCTGAAAACTTATGTCAACTATAAGGAACTCTCATTTACACTGGAGAAAATGTTCATAAACAATAAAAATCTCAATTCAGAAACTAATAGACTGAATACTAAAATTCCAACAAAAAGCTTTTAGAAAAATTATGACTAAGGTTTTTTTTCCCCTGTTGCAGATGGGATTTGGGTGGTGTTTGGCAATGCAAAGAAGAGTACAACAAATAGTCCATCCAGTTTTTGTCAGAAAGGAAGCCGAGGGTGTGGACATCATTGACTATCACTGATTTTCCCATTTGTCCATTTATAGTTTCTTTTTCAGAAAAAAGATTGTAGGGATGCAAAGATGCTTGTCCATTTCCTCCTTGTTTTCATTTTCTCTGATCTCCATTTGTCAGTCCAGTTCTACCTTACATGTCCCATGAGTGGCTGATCTGAAAACTTATGTCAACTATAAGGAACTCTCATTTGCACTGGAGAAAATGTTCATAAACAATAAAAATCTCAATTCAGAAACTAATAAACTGAATACTCAAATTCCAACAATAAAAAGCGATTTACTTTCACTCCCAAAAATGTAAAACTAATTTAAAAGAAATTTAAACCTCCATGACAATAAGTCCAGGATAGTGGGTAAAAGAAATGAAAAGCATAGCAGAAGAACAGGTACAACCATGTCAAAGGAATGAAAGTGTAATTGAAGAACAAAATAGTGGTAGGGTCTAAGGACATCATCTCTCTACTCTCACTCCAAGAGGATAAATGATTGGAGGATCATACAGCCAACAGGTCTCTATTTTAGAACATGGGTCCATTACACAAATATAGTTTGGTGCTTTGCTGAACTGGTATAACCATAGACTGTCAAATTCAAAACATAGTACAACAAATAGTCCATCAAGTTTTTGTTAGCAAGGAAGCAGAGGGTGTGGGCATCAAGAATATAACTATAATCAAATAGTTACATTAATATTTTTAGAACAGAAACTCAAAAAAAAAGCTTAAACAATTAAGACAGTAACTATTTCCATACTGTAGATAGATATCTCCACTTCTCTGATGGGTGTTGAGGGAGGAAAAATCATACAACCATGTAGTTAATTGCCGATGACAAAAATGAATAGTCACAAAACTAATAATATCTATAGAAATTGATAACTGGAAACTGAAATTGATAGCTAACATTCCAGAAATTCAAAGATCTATAAGAACTGAACCCTATAAACTCCAAAAGATATGAACCAATTATACATCAACCATGCCATGCAATTAGAGTTATTGAGACCACAAAATAGTAACAACACTATTTAACCCCCCCTCCATCCCATGGTATATCCTTTAAGGGATGACATTAATCTGCATTAATCTGCAAGGAAAATATGTTTTAATCTTCAAAGTTACATTTAATACTTTGGTAAATGGAAATCTACATTAATCTGCAAGGTCTTCTATCAAAGTATGCACAACACTTCAAATAGGTTCCACTGTAATCTGCAAGGTATAATCAACATTGATCTGCAAGGCAAAAATAGAACAAATTCTCTTGGTTGCTAATCCATGTAGATGAGGCTAGCTTCAGTTTTTTTTTCATGCCTCACTCTTTTCTGTGCATCACCAAAAGTTTTGGTAGATTTTGTGGATGAATAATACTAACATTGTCATAGCTTATGAGAGTAACAGAATTGCTATATTTTGCTACTACACGTTTCATCCAGGATTGTCATGGGTGAAGTTTCGTTGTTTTTTCGTAAGAGGTAAAAGAGTTGATTGTCTGTATTTGTGTCATTCTTGACAGCAGTACTACATCCATATTTAGATTTTGACTGTTCTGAACTATTCCAATATTAGCAAGTTGAAAATAGAAACTTAAGTTAGGCTTCCGAAAATCCTGACATTTATAATCACCTTGCATCTATGGTTTTAAAACAGAAAATTTCCCTCCAGTTATGTGTTGACACCTTATCACATTTAGCCACTTACAAATCACCCTCTATTCACCGTCACATCTAATTATAGAATTGGCTTTATTAATCAATTTCATCCTGCTCACACACAAAAATCTTTTGGTCTCAAGTGCATGTAGTTTCAACTTTGTCCATCACATGGACTTAGTAGAACATAACAAACAATCACCAACTGCATATCAGTTATTTAATACCATTAATCAAACAAATCCAAATCATTAATCAAACTATATGCTTTGAAGTACATATTTAAAAACCTGACAACCATAGTGACCAGAACGAAACAGAGGAAAATTTTAAAGAAAATGCAGAAAAGTTTAACTTTGAAATAAGCTTTGCAGAAAATGGAAATTATTATTCAGAATTCAAAAATAGGAAAAGTAAGATACATAGATTGCCATTAAAAGCTTCCAATGATATAAATGATCATGACATCAATACATCATTATTCAGGTCATTGCTACATTACAGAAGGAGTGAAATGATCTATAGGAGCTAAATTTTCAGGCTTTTAGTATATACATTAGTGCATATATAGGCAATTAGAATTGTAGATAATTAGAAACTGAGGCAATTAGAAACTGGAGATAATCTAAGTAGTAATGTATTGATGCACACTTATCTCTATGCTTTGATCTAACCTGTTTAACAAAGAGAGTTTCTAACCTGTTTAACATACTGAGGCAATTATCCTCAAAATTAAGACAATTACAGCAGTCAAAAAACAAAAAAAGTAATCAGTTAAAAAATAGTTTAACTCTTATGCCCAAGATTATGAATGTCAACAGAGCCATCAGATTAACGTGAATTGAACCAATTGATACAGATCATATCTAGCATGCTGATCCTTCACAGTTTATGAGAATTCACTAAAATCAAAGTTGGAGGAATCATATTTTTACATGTCCTCAATCTGGGCCTCCTGTCAATCACATTCCCCAATCATCTACTTGGTAACTACTGCCATTTTTCATATCTTAGAGTGCCTTCTAGCAGATTAAAATATTGTTGGAAGTAGAAACAGAAGTTAAGAAAATGGTCTTCATAAAGCAACACACCAATTTGGTTGGGTTTATAAAATTCACTTAATAATTTTTTTCTATGGTTTCATATGCACATTAAAACAGTAAAGAAGGAGTGTGTGAGATTCTGTATCTCTATCCTAGGTGTAGCCTTATTTCTTCTGAGGTTTTACTGATAATTGGTAGGATGATTAATATGTTGAGGCAATGCATCTAATAGCTTTAAATGGCTCTTGGCAGAACATAGACCAACATTTCTAATCTAATGTTGGGTTCACAATATATGATCATGACATCAATACATCATTATTCAGGTCATTGCTACATTACAGAAGGAGTGAAATGATCTATAGGAGCTAAATTTTCAGGCTTTTAGTATATATACATTAGTGCATATATAGGCAATTAGAAACTGTAGATAATTAGAAACTGAGGCAATTAGAAACTGGAGATAATCTAAGTAGTAATGTATTGATGCACTTATCTCTATGCTTTGGTCTAACCTGTTTAACAAAGAGAGTTTCTAACCTGTTTAACATACTGAGGCAATTATCCTCAAAATTAAGACAATTACAGCAGTCAGAAAACCAAAAAAAAGTAATCAGTTAAAAATATAGTTTAACTCTTATGCCCAAGATTATGAATGTCAACAGAGCCATCAGATTAACGTGAATTGAACCAATTGATACAGATCATATCTAGCATGCTGATCCTTCACAGTTTATGAGAATTTCACTAAAATCAAAGTTGGAGGAATCATATTTTTACATGTCCTCAATCTGGGCCTCCTGTCAATCACATTCCCCAATCATCTACTTGGTAACTACTGCCATTTTTCATATCTTAGAGTGCCTTCTAGCAGATTAAAATATTGTTGGAAGTAGAAACAGAAGTTAAGAAAATGGTCTTCATAAAGCAAACACACACAATCTGGTTGGGTTTATAAAATTACTTAATAATTTTTTTCTATGGTTTCATATGCACATTAAAACAGTAAAGAGGAGTGTGTGAGATTCTGTATCTCTATCCTAGGTGTAGCCTTATTTCTTCTGAGGTTTTACTGATAATTGGTAGGATGATTAATATGTTGAGGCAATGCATCTAATAGCTTTAAATGGCTCTTGGCAGAACATAGACCAACATTTCTAATCTAATGTTGGGTTCACAATATATGATCATGACATCAATACATCATTATTCAGGTCATTGCTACATTACAGAAGGAGTGAAATGATCTATAGGAGCTAAATTTTCAGGCTTTTAGTATATATACATTAGTGCATATATAGGCAATTAGAAACTGTAGATAATTAGAAACTGAGGCAATTAGAAACTGGAGATAATCTAAGTAGTAATGTATTGATGCACTTATCTCTATGCTTTGGTCTAACCTGTTTAACAAAGAGAGTTTCTAACCTGTTTAACATACTGAGGCAATTATCCTCAAATTAACAATTACAGCAGTCAGAAAACCAAAAAAAAGTAATCAGTTAAAAAATAGTTTAACTCTTATGCCCAAGATTATGAATGTCAACAGAGCCATCAGATTAACGTGAATTGAACCAATTGATACAGATCATATCTAGCATGCTGATCCTTCACAATTTATGAGATTTCACTAAAATCAAAGTTGGAGGAATCATATTTTTACATGTCCTCAATCTGGGCCTCCTGTCAATCACATTCCCCAATCATCTACTTGGTAACTACTGCCATTTTTCATATCTTAGAGTGCCTTCTAGCAGATTAAAATATTGTTGGAAGTAGAAACAGAAGTTAAAAATGGTCTTCATAAAGCAAACACACACCAATCTGGTTGGGTTTATAAAATTCACTTAATATTTTTTTCTATGGTTTCATATGCACATTAAAACAGTAAAGAAGGAGTGTGTGAGATTCTTTATCTCTATCCTAGGTGTAGCCTTATTTCTTCTGAGGTTTTACTGATAATTGGTAGGATGATTAATATGTTGAGGCAATGCATCTAATAGCTTTAAATGGCTCTTGGCAGAACGTAGACCAACTTTCTAATCTAATGTTGGGTTCACAATATATGATCATGACATCAATACATCATTATTCAGGTCATTGCTACATTACAGAAGGAGTGAAATGATCTATAGGAGCTAAATTTTCAGGCTTTTAGTATATATACATTAGTGCATATATAGGCAATTAGAAACTGTAGATAATTAGAAACTGAGGCAATTAGAAACTGGAGATAATCTAAGTAGTAATGTATTGATGCACTTATCTCTATGCTTTGGTCTAACCTGTTTAACAAAGAGAGTTTCTAACCTGTTTAACATACTGAGGCAATTAGAAACCATATGCTTTGATCTAACCTGTTTAACAAAGAGAGTTTCTAACCTGTTTAACATACTGAGGCAATTAGAAACTATATGCTTTGAAGTACATATTTAAAAACCTGACAACCATAGTGACCAGAACGAAACAGGAAAATTTTAAAGAAAATGCAGAAAAGTTTAACTTTGAAATAAGCTTTGCAGAAAATGGAAATTATTATTCAGAATTCAAAAATAGGAAAAGTAAGATACAGATTGCCATTAAAAGCTTCCAATGATATATATGATCATGACATCAATACATCATTATTCAGGTCATTGCTACATTACAGAAGGAGTGAAATGATCTATAGGAGCTAAATTTTCAGGCTTTTAGTATATATACATTAGTGCATATATAGGCAATTAGAAACTGTAGATAATTAGAAACTGAGGCAATTAGAAACTGGAGATAATCTAAGTAGTAATGTATTGATGCACTTATCTCTATGCTTTGGTCTAACCTGTTTAACAAAGAGAGTTTCTAATCTGTTTAAACATACTGAGGCAATTATCCTCAAAATTAAGACAATTACAGCAGTCAGAAAACCAAAAAAAAGTAATCAGTTAAAAAATAGTTTAACTCTTATGCCCAAGATTATGAATGTCAACAAGCCATCAGATTAACGTGAATTGAACCAATTGATACAGATCATATCTAGCATGCTGATCCTTCACAGTTTATGAGAATTTCACTAAAATCAAAGTTGGAGGAATCATATTTTTACACGTCCTCAATCTGGGCCTCCTGTCAATCACATTCCCCAATCATCTACTTGGTAACTACTGCCATTTTTCATATCTTAGAGTGCCTTCTAGCAGATTAAAATATTGTTGGAAGTAGAAACAGAAGTTAAGAAAATGGTCTTCATAAAGCAAACACACCAATGGTTGGGTTTATAAAATTCACTTAATAATTTTTTTCTATGGTTTCATATGCACATTAAAACAGTAAAGAAGGAGTGTGTGATTCTGTATCTCTATCCTAGGTGTAGCCTTATTTCTTCTGAGGTTTTACTGATAATTGGTAGGATGATTATATGTTGAGGCAATGCATCTAATAGCTTTAAATGGCTCTTGGCAGAACATAGACCAACATTTCTAATCTAATGTTGGGTTCACAATATATGATCATGACATCAATACATCATTATTCAGGTCATTGCTACATTACAGAAGGAGTGAAATGATCTATAGGAGCTAAATTTTCAGGCTTTTAGTATATATACATTAGTGCATATATAGGCAATTAGAAACTGTAGATAATTAGAAACTGAGGCAATTAGAAATGGAGATAATCTAAGTAGTAATGTATTGATGCACTTATCTCTATGCTTTGGTCTAATCTGTTTAACAAAGAGAGTTTCTAACCTGTTTAACATACTGAGGCAATTAGAAACCATATGCTTTGATCTAACCTGTTTAACAAAGAGAGTTTCTAACCTGTTTAACATACTGAGGCAATTAGAAACTATATGCTTTGAAGTACATATTTAAAAACCTGACAACCATAGTGACCAGAACGAAACAGAAAAAATTTTAAAGAATGCAGAAAAATTTAACTTTGAAATAAGCTTTGCAGAAAATGGAATTACCAGGAGGCGAGAACACATGGATGTAATAATTGGAAAAAGGATTTTCAAAGACATGGATCCCAAGGCTTAAGAAAATTCCACTAATAACCTCAGATTAAGACACCTAGTATGGCATGCATACTGATAACCATTTTCTTAAAAAAAATTAGATATTCTCTGAGCACTTTTTTAACATAAGGAAGGAAAAAATAAAAGAAGAATCTGGCATCGCACGATTATTAAAAATCTAGCCGTAGAAATCCATCAATCTAAAAAATTTTTGAGTGAACCAAATGAAGTAATCCTTCAATCATATCAAATGCATTCACTCATCTACCATTAGAGAGAAATGTCGATACAATATGCAGGGCAATGGAAGCATGGAAGAATGCATGGATGTGGTATCTATGAAGTGACTGAGGGCTATTTTTAGCAAATACCTGTGTAAGGAATCAAGCAGACTCCTCACCGAGCTGAGCAACCTGCTAAGCTCCTCGTCGTTCCTCAAGCGCCGTGATCCTGTTCTCTCGATGCGTTCCTAGCCAGCTCCAGCACCTCAGCACCTCCAGCATGTCGGAGCCGACGCGTTGGGCTTAACGGCCGGTCTTGAGGAAGCGGGCGACCCGGCCGACGGCGAAGCTTCGATGGGGAGTATGCGAGGGCGAGGGGGAGGCTGTTCGCGAAGGTTTTGGGTAGAAAGGAATGGGAACACTGAAGGTTTTGGGTAGAAAGGAAGGAAAAAAAAAAGAAACAGGATTCGCAAAATAAAGAACATCACAATTTGCGGAAGGTTTTGGTAGATCATAAGGAAGGAAGGAGACGGGAGCTTCGTAGTCGACGCTGGGGATTTGGGCGGGCGTAGTGCAGGGAAGGAACATAAGGAACAAAAAAACAGAAAAAGAAACAAGTTTCTGCAAAAAGAAGAAACCTCAAAAATTGCGGAAGATATTGTAGATCATAAGGAAGGGACCGAAGATTGGGACGGGAGCTTCGTAGGCGACGCGTTGGGTAAAACAGCATTTTTGAGGAAACAATATACCGCAGTTTTGGTATCGCGGGAGGGAGAAAGAGAATAGTGGATAATGTCATAGCACAGTTTGGGAGCTTCGTAGCCGACGCGCTGGGGATTTGGGCGGGCGTAGTGTAGGGAAGGAACATAAGGAACAAAAAAACAAAAGGAAACAGGTTTGGGCGGACGTAGTGCAGGGAAGGAACATAAGGAACAAAAAAACAGAAAAGGAAACAGGTTTCTGCAAAAGAAGAAACCTCAAAAATTGCGGAAGATATTGGTAGATCATAAGGAAGGGGCCGAAGATTGGGACGGGAGATTCGCAGGCGACGCGTTGGGTAAAACAGACGTTTTTGAGGAAACAGGATACCGCAGTTTTGGTATCGCGGGAGGGAGAAAGAGAATAGTGGATAAATGTCATAGCACAGTTTGGGCGGGATTTACGGACGTTTTTGGACTGCCACGTGTACTTTTAGAACTGAGTATTATTATAATAGTATAGATAGTATAGAAAAAATCAAGTCTTAGTGGCCGTTACTATTTTTTTTTGACCAATTAAATCACCGTTACTAATCAAACAAATATCATTACAAATAAATAAAAATCTAAAACAAATAAACCGAGGGCGCCTCCACCGTCCGATGGCTGGCTTCTTTTGCGAGAACACTGACCTCTTCGAACTCGGAAAACCCAAAACCCGCCTCCGCCGCCGCTGCACCAGACGGCGGCTACTGGAGAGACCTTTAGCAAAACCCCCGGAAGAGCTCAGGCCACTCCGGGAAGAAGCGGTACTTCGCTTTCCCACAGCGCAAAACCCCTTCCCCCCACCATGTTCCCCTGGAGCGAGGAAGTAGCAGAATGGCCACCGCTGCTTCGTCCAGCGTCGCAGTAGCAAATGCCGTGTGGGATCAGATCAAGTCCTCCCGCGCAGGTTCATCCGCTTCAAGAATCTATTTCATTACCTCGTGTTCTTGTACTCTCCTTCTTGACATTTCTGTTGATGCATGTGTGTGCGGAAAACAGCATCAGACGATCACCTATCGATGTAAGTTTTCCATTGATTTTTCGTTTTTCTATCTCGTTTGTGGATCGTCTTGTGTCAAGAGATTTCGCATTGACGACTAGAAGAGAAAAAGTGGCGGAAGATATTTTAATTCAGTTCTGCATGTACATGCAGCTTGCACTTCTTGTTCGGGAAGAACTTCGAGCGTGCAACAAGGATCGTCGACCAGGGCGGCGTCAGGAAGTTCTCTGGGACACCCAGTGGCCGCTTCCTTTTCCTGGTTCCCGTTACCTCCTGATAGGCATTTTTTTTTTTTCTTTCTTTGACGAGAGGATGTTCCGTTACCTTATATTTACTCGTCTATTATTGTATTCGAGGGGAAATTAGGTGGTTGGGGAGTCTAGAAGGAAAGAGGAGTACATTTGCTTTGCCGAGCACCACTGCACATGCTATTCCTTCTTCTACGACGTCGTTAGCAGGGGAGAACAGCTCTGTGTATGCCCTTTCCTGGTCTTGCTACACATAGCTTTGTTTTCATTTTATCACTGCTTCAATTTCTTAAGACCTTGTTTGTGTCAGTGCAAGCATCAATTAGCGGCCAGGCTTGCAGAGGCAGTGGGGGCGCATTCAGAAGTGAAGGTGTCTGATGAGCAGTTGGCGGTGCTTCTCTCCAAGTTCTGATAAATTCGTTGTGCTTGAATGATAAATACCCACCGCAGAATAGAAAAGGTTACCGTTGCAACTTGTTGTGAGTTAATCTCTGTTCAATTCACGCACTATCTGAGTTGCACAAACCTAGAGCGGTTATCATCCACCAACTGCATTTGTATTTCCTATTTGTTAGCTACTAGATTGTTGAGTATCTCAGGGGTTTTGATATCAAAGATGCACAAGGCCAACGGCCATGCATTTGAGATTAATTATGTGCATGCTCCTTTCGGTGACTCAATTTCCTAGTCCTCACTATTTTTGTTTTCTTGGTTTCATTTGTCATTCTTTTGCTATTTTCTTTGTTTTTATTTGTTACTTAGTCTAGCAAATAGGACCATAATTGTGGAATACTTCATGGAAGAAAGTCAATGTCATCATATTAGCATGAGGTTTCCCCCCATTTGTATGCTTGATTAGATAGCATGTGAATGGGAAATATGAATATGTTACTTATTTTGATTGTATGCCCTGGCGTGAAGTTGTCAATCTGATCACTCATTATTATTATATGCTATTTGTAAACATGAGGTTCTTTATCAGTTGGAGATGAAGCTTGTCAAACCAATTGATTTGTTTCAAGTAGTCATGAAGCCTATACCAAAACACAGACGACTACTTGGATTGGATGTTGGTCAGAAATACATTGGAGTGGCTGTTTCAGATATCAGAACAGAATTGCGTCCCCTTTAAGGTATGAAGTTCTATGCTGGTACTACCTCTGAGGGTGAGGACCATCCTCTCCTCTTCTGACTGTACAACCTTTCTCTGGCTCTTGATAAAATTTATAATGTAGCAAGCAAATTTTTTTCTCGAGAAAATTTAGAGGTCTGCACTGGATCTGTGGCATTTGATATATGTAACCTGCTTCTTGTTCTTAAATGACTGATCTAACTGACGCACAACTCAGCCACTTAAGTTCCTAAAATCATTAAGTCCATGGTTTCTAGTCAAGAATGTCTTGGAAGTTCAGCATGCATCTTCTGGTCTGCCTTTCTTTTCCTTTGACACTACAAGCTAGATAAGCATATAATGCATGCACAAAGAAGCAGTCAATGTTAAGATTTGAGTTTTTTCTAGGTTATTCTCTCATCTTCAAGAATGAATTGTTATGCACTTGGTCTCTCTATAATGATACCTAAGAAT
This sequence comes from Colocasia esculenta, assembly GCA_014218235.1. Lineage (NCBI taxonomy): Eukaryota > Viridiplantae > Streptophyta > Magnoliopsida > Alismatales > Araceae > Colocasia > Colocasia esculenta. The sequence goes on from CM024760.1 coordinate 13,102,776, forward strand.
CTGGAATTGTATAGTTTGTATTGAATGTTATAATTTGCATTGAATGCGCATACATAATGTTGTCCAAGTACAATCTATTTAAAGAAATTAGTGACTTAGATGAGAAAGTTTCTGGTTTTATAAGGTGATGAAAGGGCACATCTTGTTGATAGAATAAGAAGAGCAATTACACATTATACATTCAGATCTACTGTGACAGCAGTTTCAGGGCATATGGATTAAAATCACATTTGTACACTAAGAATAGTGTGTAAGATATGAACACACAGTATAAGAAATGCGGGCACTGTTTTGGCATATATGAAGTACTTTGAGTATTCCTTTGGAATATCACATGCCATGGGTTGTGATTTTGGAGGGGAACATGTATACACGTCTACCTATGGCAGAAAACAGAATTCATGGAACTGGAGTTTGCAACTGTTCACCTAGGGGTTACTTCTTCATGCTGCAAAAGATAGATCATTTTCCAACAAAAAAAAACTGTGAATCACCATAAACAGTGTTTTCAATATTTTCTTTATGCTTGATGCACTGCAAATTACTACCTTGAGAATCCTAGTCCCCTGCCTGTGGCAGAGAGGACATGTGTTTGGGAGGGTTGGGAGGGACCCCGGTTTCGATTGTGGGGTGGGCCAGTGGCCTTTGGCCACTGGGCTATCCACCCCCCCCCCCCCCCCCCCCAAAAAAAAAAAAAACCACCTTGAGAATCCTGTTGCCCTAAAGAACACTCCTTTAGCTGATCTGAGTTTTCCAGTCCATGACAGCCGGGTAAACCTCATGTGTGGGTTTTTACATAACCAGCAAACACAGTGCTCCCTCTTTTAAAATCCAAAGAAGTTACTTGTTTTGATGTGTGAAAGTTGGGGGATAATGGTGCATAACAGCAAAACAGGCGACACCTTGTTCACTTGAATCACCCACTTATAATTTTATACTTATGATTTATCCCATTGCAGTAACCTGTGCTTATTTATGTCTGCATCCCTGTGAGTTACATTGATTTTTTCATTGCATTATTGGAAAACCAGTTTTCATTGCAATATTGGAAAACCAGTGGTCAAGTTTCATTGCAGAAAATATAAATCTTTATTATGGTGTAGGGAGTTGGAGAAAACAAGAAGACTGTGGTTAGTCAGAATTTTATTGTCCAAGTC